>JAWQFJ010017687.1:0-7500 GCA_034096865.1 Theodoxus fluviatilis
AAGATTATCTTGCAGAGGCGAATACTCAACTCAGCAGCACCACCCACTATGTCAGAATTAACACTGATCCTACTACTAAGATTGCAAACCAGTCCAATAAACTTGTTGATGACCTCTTCCAAAAGGGCCATATTAGCGAGACGACACACCGCTGGGCTACTGTAGAACCCAAGAAAGCCAAGTGCCACCGATTCTATATGCTTCCTAAAATCCACAAGTCTTCCACCACACCACCCGGCCGACCCATTGTCTCTGGCACCCACGGCCCCACAGAGAACCTATCCAGGCTTGTGGATGATTGGCTAAAAGAATATGTCACTCTTCTACCATCCTTCATCAAAGACAGCACCCACATGCTACAAATTTTGTCTCAATGGAATATAGAGCTTGGACCCTTTGATAAACATACTCGACTTGTCACCATTGATGTTCAAGCACTCTACACCAATATCCCCCACAAGGAACTGGAAACTGCCCTACGGCACTTCTTGACCAGACACAGACTGCCCAATACCCCGCCTGTCGACACAGTACTTCAGGTTACCAACCATGTTCTCTCCAACAACATCTTCACTTTTGAGGGCCAACATTTCAGACAGGTGATGGGAACAGCGATGGGAACCCCGATGGCCCCGAGTGCAGCCTGTCTCTTTATGGGCTGGCTCGAAGACCATCTCCTAGCCAACAGCCCCGTGCCAGTGCCAGCAACAACCTGGAAACGATACATCGATGACATATTCCTTCTGTGGACCCGCTCGGATGCCGAGCTCCAACAATTCTCGGAATTCCTCAACCAATTCCATCCCTCCATCAAGTTCACCTTGAAGTCCTATGACCAAGCAGCACCCTTTCTGGACATCCTCATCACCCTGCTAGATGGTTTCCTCCAAACTGACCTTTACTCCAAACCCACTGATGTACATGGATACCTCCACAGTCTGTCCTCCCACCCTCACCACGTCATCCGAAACCTCCCCTACAGCCTCTTCCTCCGTCTCCGCCGACTGTGCTCTAGCCCCGACACCTTCCATCAGAGATGTGATGAACTGGAAAATCAGCTCAGAGCCCGAGGCCACCACCTTCCTACCATCACCAAGGCCAGGACCATTGTCAGCACTAAGTCCAGACAAGAGTGCTTACTATACAAGGCCAAAAAGAAGAACCAGCGGGTCCCCTTTGTCGTGACCCACCACCCCAACAACCCTCCTTTGCGCTCCTGGGTCGGAGAACTCCACCAGGCGATGACCAAAACCAGCCCACGCATGGCACAAGCTGTACCCGATCCACCCATTCTGGGGGAGAGAAACAGCCGCTCCCTACGGGCCTTGCTGATGCCCTCCGTACTTCCCACTCCCGTCGATGCCGACCCTGGCTCCTACAAATGCCAGAGTTCCCGCTGCGTCATCTGCCAGTATCATCTTGTGGAGGGCCGCACATTCACTAGCCAACAGACCAATGAAACATTTCACATCAGACACAAACTCACATGCACGACATCCAATCTCATATACATCCTGTATTGCACTAGATGCAACCACACACAGTATGTCGGAGAAACAAGCAACTCACTCAAACAACGCTTCTACCAGCATCGCTCGAACATCAACACCAACAAGAACACCTGCACTCTCATTACTGAACACTTCTCCCTACCCAACCACACACTGCACGACCTCAGATGCATGCCGGTAGAGAAGTCCTACACGGACAGCACTGAAGTACGACGCAGGCGGGAACGTTTCTGGATGCACAAACTCTCTACTTTGACACCGAATGGCTTGAACACTTTGTTATAATGGTTCTTCCATTCTGGGTCCTCCCCAGTGGATCTTTTGACTTTGCTTGTGACTCTGCGGGAACGTTGTCTCGGTCAGATATTTGTGGCAAACTCGATTCACCAGTCGCAGTAGAACAGCTTGACAAGACACGCACACGTATGTCGTCATGCGTGACGTAGACACTTCGGATTGGATAGGTGATGATTTGTCAAACCCTTCAGTACTCTAAACTGTTATAGTGATTTTCGTGCTTAATGGCCTTACATAGCATACAAAGGCTGATAGGCCGTAAAACACCATCAATCAATCCATCTCTCTCTCTCTCTCTTTCTCTCTCTCCATCTCTCTCGCTCTCTCTCTCTCTCTCTCTCTCTCTCTCTCTCTCTCTCCTCTCACCTCTCCCTCCCTCCCTCTGTGTCTGGACAGGTAGGATCTCATCAGTGCACTCAACTAAGAGTAGGGGAGAGCGAGGTTAAAAGTAACACGGGTTGGAAGTAACAAGGTACATTACTCCTCACTGTTTATGAGTTTTCTGCTGATACTGAGACAGCTGCTTCCCTTTACCCATTGGCCATTTGCCAAGAAAAAATGGCGGGATGAAATCCACGCATGTGTGAATGGGATCAAAGAGTTCGAAATTCAGGCAGGTGAGTAACTTTTTGCAATTTGTAAAGATTATTTTGTATCTCTAAATCACTAATGCTTAGAATACTGCCAGAAACAGTTCAAGAAAGCTTGTTGCTTTATCAATGTTATCATACCATCAAAATCTGCTTCTCGTTTCCTGTGTTGGCTGCTGGGTTAGGGCCGGTGATCAACAGTGGGATGGGGCTTGTTGTAACACACCAGAAGGGGCTAGTTGTAGCATGTTACAACCAGGCCCACTTGTGTTACGACCAAAAGCGCATGACTATCTATGACCTTCCAGGGCAGATTCGTGATGCATGGCCACGGGCAGCCGTACCCACTAACATCATGAACGAATTCAGAGTGTCTGGCATCTGCCCAAATGATCCTGACATATTCCAAGATGTGGAGTTCCAACCATCTGCAGTGACTGACAGGCCTGCCCCCAAGGACTACGAACCTTCTGGGAGCAATTCTGAAGACTTGGTATCAAACCCAGCAGCACAGCCACTTCAACAGATGCAAGCTACAGACTTGGCTACCACAGATGGGCAGATGACTCAGCGAGGGTCCCAACCAACGAACAGAACAGACATTCAGAATCCAATGGACAGATACCTTTTGGAAAAGAACAAGGAGGTGAAAAGGGTGCGTGGGGATGGGCATTGTCTTCTTTACGCTTTTCAGACATGCTTGGAGTCAGAATAAATTGCAGTCCTCTCTACCGATGACCTCTGTGTAAAGTTAACAAAAGAAGTGCAGGACCACAAGTTTTTGTATGAACAGTTTGGCAGTAAAGACACAAATTTAGAGGAAGAGCTACAGAGATACATCACATATAAACAATACAACAATGACACGTCATATCTAATAGTGTCCGCATTGTCCAATGCATTTGGCATCAGTGCAGTCATTCACCAGGTCAGACATGGGAACCACCTGGAGACGGTGTTGAACCCGGGTCGACCTGGAGCCACTTCTACTGGCAGTGTCCATCTCCTGTTTTCTGGGGAACAGGCGGGGTCTCACTATGATGCAGTTGTGCCTGTTCAGAAGCCAAGATCTGCACCAGACACCCAGCTGAACTCCACAGAGGCAACAGAGCTTCCCTTGAACGCTGGTGACGACTTCTCCCCGCAACAAGTGAGGGCTGCCTTTCCCCAAAGCAGCTCCAAGGCAGGTCGGATCACGAGGAAGGAAACGTAGACAAACAGCAATTTTAACCGACACCCCAGAAAAGAACAAGCTGAGCATGGGGAAAAAACTAACAGAATACGTGCACCTATTAGAACAGGAGGTAGAAACACACTGCCGAAACAGAAAGGGAAAGAAAAGTCGAGAAAAACATTAAGCTACAAAAATTCTGACTCTGTTTCCACAGACTCTGAGGAGGATTTTTGTTTGGTTTGTTGTGAACCCTATTCAAACAACATGCCAAACGAAAAATGGGTTCAGTGTGTGAGGTGCAAGAATTGGTCATATGTGGGGCAAGTTGTAACAAGTCGGGTTACGTCAGTTTTGTTCACCTTGGAGACAAACGGTGCAGATTTGAACAATTGTTTCAGTTTCAACGTTAAAACGAATGTTTTTAGTTTTGATTGATTGATTAAAGTTGCTTAAATGTTAAGCATGTAATGCGTGATGAGTCGTAATTAAAAATATGTTACAACCAGCCCCGCTCTCCCCTACGGTAATTAATCCCAAGAAACTTTAATACGCATTTGCTTTTGTACATACAATTTTGTTTTGTTTTGTCTATCTATATTTCATCAATGTATCCTCTTTGTTTCATCATGATACATAACGTGTATAAGACATTTTTTTATTTATTAAAGGAAACGAAAGACAGCCGAAGACTTGGTTCGGTATCTTCTACCTAAACAAATGTCCGCCTTTTTTAGTTCACTGCTGTTTTGGAAATAGTTGGGCGAAAACGCAACCGATGACTTTGTCTGCTTTCGTTGTGTCTCATTTCCATGCCTTAAAAGTTTTGCGTTTTTGAACGTGAGAATTCAGAAACTTCGCAGAACTCAAAACACTGAACACAGCTGTAAATTTGCACACTTGTTTATTTCCACGCAATCGCTCGTTCGTCGTGCTTATATGCAGACATTAATCGGTCTTGGAAGCAGACAGTATGGTCAGAAATGTTTCTTAATGTCCTCTTTGGATGCAAGAGCAAACAGGAAGACAATGCATCAAACAAAAACTTTTCTTAACTAAGCAGTAAGACTATCGCAATACATATAATGCAGCCTATGATGAAAAATGTTTGAAAGAAAAGAATGCCATCACTTACAAAAGACAGATTACTTCTGGGCAAATGTCTTTTAAGTGTTTTCTATAACATTCCTGGAAAGAATACAAAGATGTAACAAGCATGAATAATCGTGCCGATTTTACAAGTCATCAATGCAAACATAAACGAGCTTTTAGATCTCAATAATTTTGCACATGCTGTTCACCTGTGTACGATAAGTGTTTCCTGATGCATAGCTGTGATAGAAAATGTCACTGCCTAATCTATTGACGCACACGCACACACACGCATGCATGCACACACACACACACACACACACACACACACACACACACACACACGCCAGCGCGCACGTATGTACACACACACACACACACACACACATATACAAGCACACACACACACACACACACACACACACACACACACACATAAACACACACACACACACATACACACACACACACATACACACACACACACACAGTGGTTGACGAACTAATGAGAAAGCAAGCAGTCAAGCAGGCAGATTAAGCCAGCAAACACATGGATATGTCACGAACTATATACATCAGAAAGATGGCGAAGGAGGGAGGGAGAGAGAGAGAGAGAGAGAGAGAGAGAGAGAGAGAGAGAGAGAGAGAGAGAGAGAGTGAGAAAGAGAGTGAGACAGAATGAGAAACATAGTGAAAAAGAGAGATAAGATATTCAGAAAGAAAGAGAGAAAGGAATAGAGAGGTGAGAAGGTATATCGAGGGCACCCTTGTTAGAAGAACGCATCGGAAATGTATTAATCATCCGATAACAGTGAAAGCTGTGGCCTCCATTCTGATGTCATCCAGTGCAATGTCACTTCCATAGTGCAGGTGTGCTGATCCCCGGAACTCCAACTGAAAGAAGGGAAATACAATACATTGGCAATGAAGAAAACTTATCACGTGACAAACGACACAATTACAACAATAAATAAGGGGAAAAGTCAAGGAGTACTCTATCATCTCCTTCTGATATAGTACTCCTTGGGAAAAGTAAACATCATGTTCAAACAGTTTTGATAGTAGTGAATGCTCTTCCGCATGGCTTATATCTCGCTGCATTTTCTCTTTGTGTGCTGTTTTCTTGGACATCGGCGCAAATTTTCAAAGGGAACTAACTGCATGCACGATTCAAAATGGTTATGATATGCGAGTTTACCATTCATCTTCCCACCACGATCGTTTTCTCACTTTGTAATCTCCGGTCTGCAGGCCCACTGTTGCTTGCTCCCATGCTGTCCCCTGACGACCTTGCACTTGAAACAGCGGCGTCTGCTGGCTGCTGTGAAGGTCAACGCTCCAGAGCTCTAGAGCCCCTATGCCTGGGCCGTTCATCTGGTACCAGAACGACAAGGAGCCAGGCAGGGTCACGTTCAGGTAAGGGGAGATAAGTAAAGCTCCGAGAGTGCCTTCCCCTTGAACGCCATGGGCGGTGTTGAGGTACACATACCACCCACCTGAAAACAAAGGGAGACAAATGTAAGCTGTCGAGTGCGGTGTATTAGAAATGGTGTACATTCTCTAGTCCTACACATGTTATCCAAACTTTTAGATAATACAGAATATTGATCTTTAATGACTAGTAAACCATGAGCATGGGAAAATAGCAGAAGGCAACGACGTAATGGTAACGACAACGAGGGATTGGAAACGGATGCGTTCACACAGGTCGAACAAAGTGAAACGCTCAATATATCCTAGTGTTGAAAACAATTAATTCGTGCAGAAGATGACGCTTCCATCATGATTAGCCAATAGCTGAAATGATTTTCAGGATAATTTTATGACAACCCATGGATTGCTTTGTGTAATTCATTTCTTTGCAACAATCAGCTCCTTCAAAATGATTTGCATCAAATACACCACTGATAGTCGACCTCATAAGATGTGCCTTTCTTTCTTTCTTTCTTTCTTTCTTTCTTTCTTTCTCTCTTTCTTTCTCTCTTTCTTTCTTTCGTTCATTCTTTCTTTCCTTCCTTCCTTCATTCTTTCTCCAATCTCTCTTTTTCTCCCTCTCTTTTTCTGTCTTTGTCCCTTCCTTCCTTCTTTCCTTCCTTTGTTTTTTTCTCTCTCGCTTTCTTCCTTCCTATCTTTCTTTCTTTCTTTTCTTGTTTTTATTTACATACATACAAAAATTAAGACAAAAGTACGTAACTGATTTGTTGTTTTGTTCAGCAGTACGTTTTTGTCATGGTATCCATCATTAGCCAAAAGAACAGCAACAACAAAACCACGTGAGAGCTGACATGAACGTGAACATAACAAAAACCACGTCAAACCTCACATGAGCAGTGAACAATACAAAAACCACTTGAGAGCTGACATGAGCAGTGAAAAATACAAAAACCACGTGAGAGCTGACATGAGCTGTGAACAATACAAAAACCACGTGAGAGCTGACATGAGCTGTGAACAATACAAAAACCACGTGAGACTTCACATGAGCAGTGAACAATACAAAAAGCACGTGAGAGCTGACATGAGCAGTGAACAATACAAAAAGCACGTCAGACCTCACATGAGCAGTGAACAATACAAAAAGCACGTGAGACTTCACATGAGCAGTGAACAATACAAAAAGCACGTCAGACCTCACATGAGCAGTGAACAATACAAAAAGCACGTCAGACCTCACATGAGCAGTGAACAATACAAAAAGCACGTCAGACCTCACATGAGCAGTGAACAATACCAAAAGCACGTCAGACCTCACATGAGCAGTGAACAATACAAAAAGCACGTCAGACCTCACATGAGCAGTGAACAATACAAAAAGCACGTCAGACCTCACATGAGCAGT
>JAWQFJ010017687.1:12500-15000 GCA_034096865.1 Theodoxus fluviatilis
GCTCTGGACAGATGCACTTGGAGCCAATGGGAGCAGAGGGGTCTCTCCCAGTTTGAGAGGAACCTGATGGGGCAGATACATGGCAGACACCTCCAGATGAAGGCCAAACACAAGGCGGGTAGACCTGCGTCATCCTTTACACGCTAACACTTTAGCTTGGACTGCCACTCCGACACTGGTCTCCACAGTCACACACAGCACACGCTGTCCACGGGACGGGAGCCCCAGCAGCACACATCCATGGTCCTCCGGGACTGTCGGACGCCAATCATAATCATCATCCTGCTATATTTCACTTGAGTAATTATGTCCAGATCGGGAAGTACCACATCCAGTAAAGCGTTAAGTTCGGGGATGTTCAGGCAATAGCGGCGTTTGATGTATGATGAACGGCGGCAATCAGCTCCGAAATAATTTCCTAAATGTCCATTAGATAGGTTTAGAGCTGATGATTTGGCAGACCGTTGTATGGAGTGAACTCAGGGGCGCGTTCTACCCTCTCTTCGAATGGGCACATAGAGCTACATTTCACCTTCTGAGAGAGAGGGATTGTACGCAGCCCTGAGGCGTGTTCAGGAGGGCGAGTGATCGCGGTCTCTCGCGTGCACTCGCCAAGCCTTCCCTTCTGAACAGGTCAGCTCCCCGAGAGCTCGCGAACTGACCGCGATCCCATTTTTGAGCAGGCGCGCCTTGAAATCCAAAATGGCTTCCTCGGATACAATCCCGTGCGTGTTCGTCCGACTAAACCTTGCCGACCACAACCTGGGCCGAAGTTACACCATCCTGGTGCCGGATGATGTGAACGAAAGAGTAACAACAGGTAAGAATCATCGCTCTGTTCGTTTGGGTTCTCACCAGAGTCAATTTATTACGAAAACTGTCCATCAGCCGGCTAGCGCCACCGTCAAAGGAAGTAACAAAGCAGCGTCCAATCATGATTACGTCCCTTGTCCAGTGTTTGACAGTTGTCTTCGTATTCGACACACTTCAACCGGTCCCCTCCTTCCATGTAGCGTCTTTGATCATTGTAGACAGACGAGGGTCACGAGCAACAGGAATATACATATATAAATGTATAGATCAATGGGGTTGCACGTCTGTGCAGACGATAATTTTTATGTTACTGCTTTCATCACGAGTGCGACAACGAAGAACAAGCAGAAGTTATGATGAAGAAGCTTGCTTACCTGAACAGATGTGCGGTTCATCCGAAAATGACATTTGAACTGAGTGTCGCTGTAACGAGGCGAACGGTGCAACCGATTCAGAAGCCAATTCGAGCATTGCCACCTCGAAGATTACGCTTTTACGACGGTGGGTAGTCGAAGAGTCAGCATTGGACGCCATCTTGGCGTGCGCACACTTGTTCAGTGTTGTTCAGGAGGGCGCAGTTTGAGCTCGCGTGAGCTCGCGCGAACTCACTGAGTACTCTGCGCCTCCTGAACACGCCTCTGGTCGCAGAAGTGTCTGCACTCGCAAAGCGAAGGGAAAGGCTTCCATAAACGGGCCACACTAGTGGACTCGTCCGAGGAAAGAGGTGTGAGAAAGACAGTCAAGCTGGCGGGGCACAACATCTTATTGGCTGCGTTCTTAAGATTCGTTATTTGAAACCGTCAAATTATTTTGTGATTTTATGAATGTATCACTGCATGCACATGTATGGGTATGCGTTCATGTGTGTCTGTGCGTACGTATATAAAAGAAAGAAGCTGTTTTTGCCATCGATGTAAAGCCTAGTGGATCAGTTTCTTCATGCTACCAAATAAAAGTCGCAGAGAAATCCATGGAATACTGCAGGGAGTCCATGGATTAATGTTGATGATTGTGAATGAGTTACGCGGGAATTCATGTGGTAAGCACGAAACGGTGAGTACTTTTTGGGGTCGCGCCTGCTGTATCAGAACAATATTCAAATGTTATGAAAACAACACTATCAATTTTAGCTGCTGCTGCAATTTAAGCGGCAGCAGTAAATATTTGTAATCTGAAATTGAATGAAATTATTATCTCCAGGCAACTGTTCTTCCTGGGATTCAACCTCGGTACTTCGCCATGCACAACGTCCAGACACTCAGCGATTTCTGAGACATCAGCCTGTCACCTTGCATTCTTTACTTTCTTCCCCTTTTCTCATAATATGGAGGTCTTATCGACAAACTTAATCTATTCTATACGGGTGGAGGAAAGCATTAAGAAAAAAACCTAATTTGTTTTTAAGAACTCTCTCCTAAATGAAAACTTACGTTACCCTTTTACGACAATTTTCTGGTCAATACGTACCATACCCTCAGAAATCAACTTGCTCGCTCTCTTTTGCCGCTTGTACTCAGCTCAAGCAATATTCAGCAAGTTCCAGATACGACTACGATGCTTTATCACTATCCTTGTCGATCTTGCACAGTTGGCAACTTTTCAAGTTGTCTGTCTTGACCGAAGATCGAGGTCGGCCATTCCAGATCAAGAGCCCCTTGATGAATCGAGAGTGCTGGGGCCTCTGACT
>JAWQFJ010017687.1:20000-40000 GCA_034096865.1 Theodoxus fluviatilis
ACATTTTGTTTCTCTTTTAAAATAAATAATGATAGAAATTTGAAACTTTGTGAGGCCGATTTGTGAGCTCGCTATTAGCACTGAAAGAAAGGGGAAGGTCATGTGACTGGGACTTGGTGACGTAGTACGTCATTTACATGACGTACTACGTTCAAAATGGGACGTAGTACGTTCAAAGTGGGACGCAATGCCGCAGCAGTCGGAAATTTTAAGTGAGTTGTTGTCTTCGTGAAAATATCATCAAATATTGTATTTAAAAACATCCCTAATTTAGCACTTTTCCTTTGGTGGGCATGTGACGTCTCTAGAAAACTCGGCAAAATCAGCCACCGACTGCAAGCACGTTGCGACGGACGAATCGCCGTCCTGAAAATAATACTGTAATGTGTGGGCACTTCGAACTTCAGGAACGACTTTCTCAAGCGGACCACACTACTGGATTCGTTCAAGTAGAGGGTTGCGGGAAAGACAGCAAATATTCAGGGAAAATAGAGAAACTGTGAAAATGGTGCTCAAAGGCGCTATTTGCCAGATTTTGCAGTCGGCAAGATGATGCGGCCCTGTTGCGGCATAGACGCCCTGAATCAGATGCTGAGGCCCTGTTGCGAGCATAGACGCCCTGAATCAGATGCTGAGGCCCTGTTGCGAGCATAGACGCCCTGAATCAGATGCTGAGGCCCTGTTGCGAGCATAGACGCCCTGAATCAGATGCTGAGGCCCGCCGGCTTGTGTGGGTCACCTGTAGCTTCGCTGTCATTCCCGCACCCCTCTCCTCGGACGAGTCCACGAGTGTGGCTCGCCTGAGAAAGTCATGCCGAATCTCTGCCTTTTCAGGAAAGGCAAAAATGCACGTTTGTGTGCTTTGATTTTAACATATTTGTGGGTGCTCACACTGCATATTTTCATCCTATAGTCAAGGAGCAACTCCAACCGGCATTCTGATAATGATTCAAACACTTGCAACGAGGTTGCGGGTGCATGCTCATGGTATCTTTCACGATCTTCAAATTCAGCTCTCACAGATACCTCGTGATAACCCTTGGTGGGGGGTAGGGATGCGAATGAAGTATCTTGCTCAATAAAGCAACTCTTGGATTCGCGCAGTCAAAGATAATGCATGAATGACGTCTTATGGCGATTCACCCGTTGTAGCCTATGTAAGGCCTTTGATCACAAAAATCACTAGACCTGGTAAGAGCAAGAGCAATTCAAATCTCGATTTATCTAGTTATTCGCCTTCTAAAATCACGTAGGGAGACGCGGTGGGTCTATTCTCACCCCCAGCCCACAGAGGGTCTATTCTCACCCCCAAACCGCAGGAGGCCCGTGCAGCTGTGAACACCTCACCCAGCGGCAGAAGGCCACTGCAGATCAGAGATACTATATTATAGTGCCTCTGTGCAGATCAAGCGCTTAGTCCTAACGGCCAATGCCCCAGTTTGAGGTGGACAATGAAGTGCCGTACGAAGGAGATTAGAACGGTAGGAGGTGGGAGATAAAACTGAGGGAAAGATTGGGTGTGAGGAAGCTAGTGATCTGTTAGAACTCTTAGTCCGGAGCAAAGAAGAAACACTGTGACGCGTCAGCCCTTCCTGTCAGACGAACCCTTCCAAAACTGATCTCGGTGCTAATCATTGAGAAATGCATATGAGATGATATCTTAACTGTTCTGTTTTCCCAACGCGCTGTACATGTAGACTGGGCAATCTATTCATAACAAGTTAACCGTAGATGAAATCTATGTGCTCAAACTGAGATAAACTTATCTGGTCACAGTAATTAAATCTCGATAAATAGAGACGACAGCTTGATAGTTACGTGCAATCTTTCGTCGACAAAATACGTCTGACAGAACAAGTAACGCTCTACAGTCACGTGCGTACTCTGATATGAACACTTGGTGAGACGTTGGGAAGTGGCTTCGACAACTTCTGTTATGACGTCCCCGTGAAGTGGAGGGCAGAACTGACCCACCGCGTCTCCCCACGCGATTAGTAAAAGGCGAAAAACTAGGGACATCAAGATTGAACGTGTAATTACTCTAACCAGCTCAGGTGAATTTCGTTATTAATGGCTTTACACAGCCTACAACAAGCTGATAGGCCGTAAAACTCCATCCGTCATACGTCCGTTAAAACGAGGACAGGTCAGAATTTTTCATCGAAATAGAAAATCGGTCAGATTAATGTCATTGAACAGTTAATAACAATGACTTTTTTCAAAACCATAACATTGACCTACCTGCGTAGATGAGTGCAATCAACAACACTGTCAACTGCATGTTGTGATTTGAATGCTACAAGTGACGAAATCTTCTTGACAGAAACTGCTCTTCGTCGTCTCGTCAGCGACGCACGCCCTTCTCGACTGTTTGAAACGAGTGCGTCGTCTGGCTTTCAAACTGGAGACAAACCTTTTTGCACTGACAGCAAAAGACGGCAGGCCAAAGAACTTCCTGTCAACAGCGAAATGCATCAAGTGAAAGTGGCCCCGTCAAGCTACATAACCCACTTTGGATTTCTCTCTCACCCACACCTGTCCGTCGACAGAAAGGAATTCGACTGAGGATTAAGTGAAATGAGAGGATTTACAGTGTGGGGCAAGCGGTGGGGTGGCGATAAGAGCAAGGTGATGATGATGAGAACAAGTGAACAGGGCTAAGAGCTTGGTGTGAGGCATGAGAAGAGAAGGACGAGGAACGTGAAGGGGGCGAGACGGCTGGACGGTGTGATGCTTCGAGAAAAATATCGTGAGTGGGTAGGTAGGGAGAGAGACAGGACTTACATTGTGATGGTATGGAATGGAGTGGAGATGGACGTTAGGTGATAATGACAACAAGTGAACAAAGGCTTGAGTCTGGCGGAGGCATGAGAAGAGAAAGAAAGGGGGGGGGGATGATGGGGGGAGGGGAGGGGGAGGGGACGAGAAGTCTGGAGAATATGCGTTGAGAAGAGAACAGTCAGTGGGTGGGTAACGGATGGTAAAGTGGAGGCGGTAGGGGTGGAGGTGGAGTGTGTGGCAAAGAGGAAAGATGAAGGATAAGGGGAAGAGGATCAGAAAACAGAAAAAGTGGACGCGAATGAAGACAGTAGGTTTGGGTATTTTCGTGTTCTTTGTGAACTTAGCCAAGGTCGCTTGCTATCTCGCTCATGTTGTGTGTGCTGATTCAAACTAATCGTGCATGCATGCACATATGTACAGTCGTCTGCGCTCACACGCACGCTCTCGCAGGCGTGCAGTAACAGAGGCACACATAAGCACAGAGTTCTATAAGAATTATGATGACCGTGTGCAACGCAAACAAAAATACTAGCTTTGCTGGTGGTGAAGACCGTCGACTGACTGTGACTAGCACATGACGGTGTGCTTGCAAAATGGAACAAGCTCAATAAACTACATCATAATGCTCATGTTTCACAACCATCGACGTCTCTGCTTCGTTTTTGTGCTGTGTCAATAGTTATTTAGCACACTTGTTCTCTCCTTTGATTTTGTCCCTTTGCATAAAATAATTAGAGTGCAAACAGTGTAGTATGATGGCGGTCATCTTGGTCTAGATTCAGACTCAAATCAGCACAAAGCAAATGTTTCTGCGTGTACTTTCCATTGACATCCAGATTTTTTACTGGACGAACAACAACAACAACAACAACAACAACTACAACAACGACATCAATAACAAGAACATCGATGACGACAACGAAACGACACCGACACAAAAACGTTGTCTGTTTCTGTCTCCTGCCTCCTTCGCTCGAACAGCCTGCTCGCCAAGGCGATCTCCCCGACCCGCACCAAAAACCCTTTCCTAGGACGCGTAGTTGTTGGTCAACATTGTTTATAACTTGCTCCGACACTCCCTTCCTCGCTATTTCCTTTGCAAGAGTGTCTGTATGTGAGGAAGAGTACTCTAAAGTGTCACAGCAATTACTCAATCGAGATTAAAGGTTAAATGCAAAAGCTCGTCAGATATCTACTTCAACCGATAAGACTGTTTAGTTTGGTCAATAAGTGCAAAACCAAGCTACCTTTGAAATCGTCATAGCTCTTCATGGTGTATACAAGTGTCGTGCGTGATGTATCCATGCATCTCATTCGTGCCTGTGTCGAACGGATGACACGCTGGAGTTTGATCTCTCCGATTATCCCACTTCCTTATCTACAAAAACAATGCAGTCTGCCGCCACGAACTCGTGATAGAACAGTCAGACAGAAAACATCGGCTAAATATTTACAAAGGTGTATGCAGTGTTGACATCATCCAAAACACAAAAGATTGAATAATAAAATTCGTCATCCAATCCAAATAATATCCTAAACATTCGAATGCACTCAACATCACAGGCTCTTTTTTGTTTTTGTTTTGTTTTTGTTTCTGCTCCTCCTCCTCCTCCTCCTTTTCCTCCTCCTCCTTCTCCTCCTCCTCCTCCTCCTCCTCCTCCTTTCCTCCTCCTCCTCCTCCTCCTCCTCCTCCTCCTCCTCCTCCTCCTCCTCCTCCTCCTCCTCCTCCTCCTCCTCCTCATCCTCCTCCTCCCTCCTCCTCCTCCTTTTCCTCCTCCTCCTCCTCCTCCTTCTCCTCCTCCCTCCTCCTTTTCCTCCTCCTCCTCCTCCTCCTCCTCCTCCTCCTTCCTCCTCCTCCTCCTCCTCCTCCTCCTCCTCCTCCCTCCTCCTCCTCTCCTCCTCCTCCTCCTCCTCCTTTTTCTCCTTTCCTCCTCCTCCTCCTCTCCTCCTCCTCCTCCTTCCTCCTCTTCCTCCTCTCCTACTCCTCCTCCTCCTCCTCCTCCTCCTCCTCCTCCTTTGTCCTCCTCCTCCTCCTCCTCCTCTTCTTCTCCTCCTCCTCCTCCTCCTCCTCCTCCTCCTCCTCCTCCCTCCTCCTCCTCCTCCTCCCCTCCTCTCCTCCCTCCTCTCTCCTCCTCCTCCTTTTCCTCCTCTCCTCCTCCTCTTCTCCTCCTCCTCCCTCTCCTTTCTCCTACCTCCTCCCCTCTCTCCTTCCTCCGCCTCCTCCTCCTTCCTCCTCCTCCTCACTCCTCCTCTCTCTCCTCCCCTCCCTCCTCCTCCCTCCCTCCCTTCCCTACCTTTTCCTTCCCTCATCCCTCCTCCTCGTCCCTCTTCCTCATTCTTTCTTCTTTCTTCTTTCTTCTTTCTTCTTCCTTCTTCCTTCTTTCTTCTTCCTTCTTCCTTCTTCCTTCTTCCTTCTTCCTTCTTCCTTCTTCCCTCTTTCTTCTTCCTTCTTCCTCTTCTTCTGTTTCTTCTCCTGCTGCTGCTGATGCTTCTGCTTCTTCTTCTTCTTCTTCTCCTGCTGCTGCTGCTGCTGCTTCTTCTTCTGCTTCTTCTTCTTCTTCTTTTCCTGCTGCTGCTGCTTCCGCTGCTACTACTGCAGTACTGCTGCTTCTTCTTCTGCTTCTGCTTCTTCTTCTCCTGCTGCTGCTGCTGCCGCTGCTGCTGCTGCTTCTTCTTCTGCTTCTTGTTCTTCTTCTTTTCCTGCTGCTGCTGCTGCTGCTTCTTCTTCTGCTTCTTCTTCTTCTTCTTCTCCTGCTGCTGCTGCTGCCGCTGCTACTACTGCAGTACTGCTGCTTCTTTCTGCACCTCCTCGCCATAGCCGCCGCCGCCTCCTCTCACCGTAGTTCTGCTTAGTATTAATGGCGGCGTCACCGCTGCTATTGTTTGCTTTGAGCCATGATGTACTTTCGGCATCTCTCTGTCTCTCGCCTCTCGTCTGCTTTACGAAGGTCATCCCTTCTTTCACTTGAGTTAAAAAAATATGTCAAGGACTGAGAGGCTCTTTCCAAAAAGCAGTACAACTCTTCCTTGTACGTCGTCTTCTAACCATGTAGACAAGAGAGACAGTTGCAATAACCAAGATATTCACAACATCCTTACATGATTTCCACACTAGACACCGTAGGATTTTGACCCCACCAGTATCATTCCTAGACTGGCTTGCCATTGATCAAACAAGACGAGGAAGCCGGTATAACTATCACGTGATAAAGGATAAACAAAGAACAGAGGCCGACATTTTTTACCTCGAAAAGCATTACCACCTGCACTCTTGCAAGAAAATACACGCGCGCGCTCGCCCGAATACACGCACACTCACACGCGCGCGCGCGCAAGCACAAACGCGCGCAAGCACAAACGCGCGCAAGCACGCACACACACGCACACGCGCGCGATAGCACACACGCACGCCCGCGCGAGCGCGTGTACACACACGCACACACACACACTCACGTATGCACGCATTCTGGCCCACTCGCTTGCACAGCCACGTATATGACCTAGAATGCTACTTCAGACAGCACATTACCTCTTGCTTGTTAAAGGGGAAGGTATTGGTTTTACATAGCAACTATTTATCCATATCTGATCTCAAAGCCCTTGCACCTCATCCCTGACCAATGGATCGCTAAATCAATCCATATCTGCCATTTGACCACAAAGACAGTGACAGCGAGGAAGCACTTAGCTGTCAAAGACCACCTCCATCCCCAAGACTGAATTCCAACACAGTGCTGGCCCATGGCCGCACACGAGGGTTGATCCCGCTGCTGCGAACCATCACTGCTCACACAGGTACCCTGTTTTACTCCTGACTGGGAGGCAGCGCGAGTTAAGCGTTTTGACCAAGGATGCAACTCTAGGATCCTAGGCGTCACCAAACACTGGACTGGCGCCACGATATGCATGTAACGTAGCGGAGCATACTGTGTGTTATGTGTTTGTATTACCATTACAGTGTATGACGTTCTGGAAGTACTTTATATATATATATTAGGAAAAAACAAGCAAGCAAACAACCAAGCCTTACTTAAAGTCAAATTTTCGGCTAAACGCCTTCCTCAGGACTGAAGGGTTTGACAAATCATCACACATCCAATCCGAAGTGTCTACGTCACGCATGACGACATACGTGTGCGTGGCTTGTCAAGCTGTTCTACTGCAACTGGTGAATCGGGTTTGCTGGATTGGAACCCAGTCTGCCATTGCACAAGTACAAAGCCCTGAAGGTCAACCCCAAGAGCAAGCCACAAATATCTGACCGAGACAACGTTCCCGCAGAGTCACAAGCAAAGTCAAAAGATCCACTGGGGAGGACCCAGAATGGAAGAACCATTATAACAAAGTGTTCAAGCCATTCGGTGTCAAAGTAGAGAGTTTGCACATTCAGAAACGAAATATTACATATTACATATTATATACATATTACACACACGCGCGCGCGCACACACATGCACACGCATACGCACACACGCACACACGCACATACACACACATTCGGATGCAGGATCATTGTCAGCAGGTCCAAGGTTGGACAAGCAGATGCGGTGATGAAGACGCTGCCCAATGCTGTGGAAGCTGCTTCTCTTCGGATGTAAAAGATACACATGCTGCCCTGATGGTCTTGATGTCTTCCACAGTTTGATCTTTAAGATACCTCCCTGCAACACGTATATTAGTGCTGCTCTGGGTCGGCTGTGCGAGTGCTACTGGACCAGGCCCCAAAGTGCAAAGACCACAGCAATCCAGCTAATGAGAGGTGTATGCGAGTCCATGATATACATCTACTATCTGGATACATACATGTATCATATATATATATATATATATATATGTGTGTATATATATGGCATTAACAATTTTGTTCTTTAGTCTTTTTGTGAATGCGAATAGCGCGTGTGAAGCAGGTGATAGTCATCTGCCAGAGAGGCTGCCTTATCGACCTCATTGATCTCCCTCTCCCCCCAAGTAGATCCTAATTTCCTCTCCCACTGAACTCCCAAATTGCTCCATAATGATTGCTTGCTTCAGTCTGTCCACATCCTCATAAGCTCCAACAGCGGTACGCCATCGGTCAAACGCGCCCTGCAGTTGATACGCGAACTCTCTGTAGGTCTCCCTCTCTTCCTTCCTGCATCTTCTAAACTTCTGAAGGTATGCCTCCATGGTGAGGGCATACTTCTTCAGGATTTCCCTCTTCAGAGTAGCATAATCTCTGACATCGCTCATAGGTAGGGTATTGTACACCTCCTGGGCTTTTCCAGTCAAAACGCTGCCTGGCACAAGATACCACCTGTCTTCCTGCCACTTCAAGCTTTCTGCTAGCCTCTCAAAAGTGGAGAAGAAGGTTTCTATGTTCTCTTCAGAAAACTTCAGGACCCCTTGATACTTTCTCATATCAATCACCCCCTCATGCTTTCGTCTGCTGCCTCTTTCTTCCCTTTCTCGCTCTTTCTTTCTCTCTCTCTCTCTCCTCAATCTCCAGCTTCTTCATTTCCAGATCATATCGCCTCTGATTTTTCTCCCTCTCTCTCTCCCTCTCCTTTTCCTTCTCCTCTCTCTCCATTTCCCTCTCCTTTTCCTTCTCCTCTCTCTTCATCTCCAACTTCTCTTTCTCAATCTCCAACTTCTTTTCCTTTTCCTCTCTCTCCATCTCCAACCTCTCTCTCTCCATCTCTCTCTTTCTCTCTTCCTCTCTCTCTTAACTTTTCTCTCTCTATTTCCAACCTCTCCTTCTCCCTCTCCCTCTCTCTCTCTCTCTCTCTCTCTCTCTCTCTCTCTCTCTCTCTCCTCTAGCTCAATCTTCCACAACCTAATAGATACATCCACGGGGATTCGTTCGCGTTCAGTTATAGGCATCTCCATCTCGCTTTCACTCTCATGCTGCGTTTCTCCTATGAACTTGATCAGAATTTCCTGCAATATGGCTTTAGTAGCTCCTCGGCTTGCTTCTAAGCCAAACTTCTCAATCATCTCATCCAAGCCTGCCCTATCCAGTGACAGGATATCAGCAATAGTCGGCAAGCCCGTCACGTCAGTCATCTTGAAACGTTATGTCGAATCAACAAAAATCACAATCTCTAGCAACTCCAAACAAAATGATCCTATCAATGGAACAGGATTACTTTAAACGGTGGCAGATCACAATGGCAATGGTTATCCAGAAAATGACAAGTCACATCACAACACAAACATTCAAAATCAAGGACATATCTGTTCGAATTCAGAATTTTTAAAACGAGGCTTCAATCGTTACCCTCAGAAGAATGTCTATTTGGCTCTAAAATCCCTGACGAGAGCCCCCAACTGTCGCCAACCGGACCAGCTCGTTTTACTGAAAGGTCAAAGGTCTAGGGGAATTCACTTGATTCACTTGTGACACTCTCACACACAGTCATTCCATCAAACACGAACACGAGACAGAAAGACGGTGAGGTCATAGGTCAAATGTCTAAAACTTTTAATTATCATGCCAGGGTGATGGAGGAATGAATCAACGTTAACGCGAGGGATAAATCAAGCAGAAGCAACAATACTCATAATCATAATCATGTAAGAGAACAAATGGCTCGCCAGCAGATTAAAAGTAACTTATCTGACAGTGTCCTTCACTCTTGTCTGGCTGCGTGTCAATTGTGGTTCAACCGCTCAGACGTCACGAGGGCCCCTGCCCTTGGGAGCTTCATCGCAGCGGTTCTCGATGCACCGGAGGGAAGAAAAGAAGGGGGGGGGGTAAGGGGAAGGGGAAGCAATTGTATTTGATCACAAGCACAAACATAGCAAACCAATTTGTATTCTTTCAAAGAGGCTTCTGCCTTTTCTCTCAGACGTCGGTATTCATTCTGTACAGACGGCTTTGGGCGTCACAAGCGCGTCTTCACCTGGAGAGATGGACACAGGCGTTGCAAGTGTGTCTTCACCTGGAGAGATGGACACAGGCGTTGCAAGTGTGTCTTCACCTGGAGAGATGAACACAGACGTTGCAAGGGTGTTTTCACCTGGAGAGATGGACACAGGCGTTGCAAGTGTGGTATCTCCCCTCAACGTGGAGTGCAGGGAGGAAGGATGACATACTATCTTGGTGCGGAGAGTGACACAACCATCGGCGTCTTTTCTGGAGTGACGAGGAATGACCCTGGCACGTAGAGTGATGCAATCCTCGAGGCGGTGTTAGATCTTCATGTTGTTTTTCGCCAACCCTGGCGCTGGTTTTCAGTCATATTTATACCTTCTGCACGGACGCGAGTGAACTTTGTCATTTTCCAGCCAATCGCAGGATCCCCATATAAGACAAGGCCCTTCCCTCGCCAAGTCTCCAGTAGCGTTCTCCCTTCCAACCAATGGAAACACTTTCCCGCGAACACGGGCACGGAATCGTTCTACTAAGCTTATGGCTGGCAGAGCCATGATAATTCGCTATCCTCTACGGCCGGCGGAGCCATAATAGGTTAATCATAAAGAAGTACAAACTTTATCCAAAGGGGGAAGGGGGTGATCTCGCCACAGTGCACCTTATGTAGGCCTGTTGCACATTTCTCCTCGCTACTAGAAGTGGATGTGTACAGAGCAGCCTTGACGCAAATGCAAGAAAAAGTGTCGCAAGGCTATCCATATACGGAAAGCTCTAACATCTCTCGCCAGGAAGACAGAAAACTCGTCATGCAGCGAGCGCCCAATAAACGCTGAGCTCAGGTTCGACCCACTAAAACGACCCCTTTGAGGACCACGCTCTCTTTAACGAAATAATAAAACTAGTCGAACCTGCTGTCACCGAACCTACCGTTTTTTGAAACTGAACACAATTGTTCCCGCAGAGCTACATGACACTACACTATCATGTACCTCAGTTGTTGCTCTCCAGACTCCTATTCTGATTGCTAGATAGAACGATGCGTCGCTGCTTTGTCAAGCAAACAGGTGAAGGGCCGGTGTCAGACTATGATCTATTAGTGTTACAACAAGAGAAGACCTGAAGAAGGAGTTTCTTCTCCAAAAGCTTGCCCCTGCAACTTCGCAACTTCCCCAGACTCTTCTCTTGGTGTCGCTGCTTTGTCAAGCAAACAGGTGAAGGGCCGGTGTCAGACTATGATCTATTAGTGTTACAACAAGAGAAGACCTGAAGAAGGAGTTTCTTCTCCAAAAGCTTGCCCCTGCAACTTCGCAACTTCCCCCGACTCTTCTCTTGGTGTCGCTGCTTTGTCAAGCAAACAGGTGAAGGGCCGGTGTCAGACTATGATCTATTAGTATTACAACAAGAGAAGACCCGAAGAAGGAGTTTCTTCTCCAAAAGCTTGCCCCTGCAACTTCGCAACTTCCCCCGACTCTTCTCTTGGTGTCGCTGCTTTGTCAAGCAAACAGGTGAAGGGCCGGTGTCAGACTATGATCTATTAGTGTTACAACAAGAGAAGACCTGAAGAAGGAGTTTCTTCTCCAAAAGCTTGCCCCTGCAACTTCGCAACTTCCCCCGACTCTTCTCTTGGTGTCGCTGCTTTGTCAAGCAAACAGGTGAAGGGCCGGTGTCAGACTATGATCTATTAGTATTACAACAAGAGAAGACCCGAAGAAGGAGTTTCTTCTCCAAAAGCTTGCCCCTGCAACTTCGCAACTTCCCCCGACTCTTCTCTTGGTGTCGCTGCTTTGTCGCCGGCGAATAAACTTCTTTCCATTCGAGGCAGCGAGCTTTTTTTGACGCACACACGTTCTGCTTGCTGTAAAGAGCACACACGTTCTGCTTGCTGCAAAGTGCACACACGTTCTGCTTGCTGTAAAGAGCACACACGTTCTGCTTGCTGCAAAGAGCACGCACGTTCTGCTTGCTGCAAAGTGCACACACGTTCTGCTTGCTGTAAAGAGCACACACGTTCTGCTTGCTGTAAAGAGCACACACGTTCTGCTTGCTGTAAAGAGCACACACGTTCTGCTTGCTGTAAAGAGCAGACAAGTTTTGACGAACACACGTTCTGCTTGATGTAAAGTGCAGACAAGTTTTGCCGCACACACGTTCTGCTTGCTGTAAAGAGCAGACAAGGAAACTGGTGTTAAATGCAAAATTCTGTTGCATGCATAAAATCTTGTGGTTTTGTCGCCTCGAGTGCACCAGGCCTAAAAGGTTTATACAATGATGACATAGTTTTGTCTCAGGTCACCCTGAGTGTAAACATGCATGCACTTACCAGGTAAAAAGAGACATGATGTATATAGATTGTGGGGTCAAAGTCTACGGTGTAATCAAACTTTGACCTCGGAGACAACATTGATATCAACAATCTGAGCACTTTTAGATTCTAACGGTCTTTTTCTTTTTGTACATATCTCTCTCTGGGCTCTGTCTCCCGTTCTGCGAGTTTGTCCTCCTCCTTTACAGCCAGACTGCTTGTGTGTGTGTGTGTATGTGTGTGCGTGTGTGTATGTGTGTGTGTGCGTGTTTGTGTGTGTGTGTGTGTATGTGTGTGTGTGTGTGTCTGCGTGTGTGTGTGTGTGTGTGTGTGTGTGTGTGTGTGTGTGTGTGTGTGTGTGTGTGCGTGTGAGTGTGTGTATGTGTGTGTGTATGTGTGTATGTGTATGTATGTGTGTATGTATGTGTGTATGTATGTGTGTATGTGTGTGTATGTATGTGTATGTGTGTGTGCGTGTGTGTGTGTGTGTGTGTGTGTGTCTGCGCGTGTGTGTGTGTGTGTGTGCGTGTGAGTGTGTGTATGTGTGTGTGTGTGTATGTATGTGTGTATGTATGTGTGTATGTAGGTGTGTGTATAGGTGTGTATGTATGTGTATGTGTGTGTGTGTGTGTGTGTGTGTGTGCGCGCGCGTTTGAATGTGTGTGTGTGCATGTGTGTGTACGCATGTGTGTGTGCATGTGTGTGCGCATGTGTGTGTGTGTGTGTGTGTGCGCGCGCGTTTGAATGTGTGTGTGTGTGCGTGTGTGTGCATGTGTGTCCATGTGCGTGTCCATGTGCATATGCGTGTGCATGTGGGTGTGGGTTTGTGTATGTGCGTGCCTGTGTGTGTGTGCGTGCGTGCGTGCGTGCGTGCGCGCGTGCGTGTGTGCGTGTATGTGTGTGTGTGTGCATGTGTGTGCATTAGAATGTATGTGAGTGTGTGCATGTGTGTTCATTTGTGTGCACATACATATGTGTGCATATGAATTTGCATGTGTGTGTGTGCATGTGTGTCCATGTGCATATGCGTGTGCATGTGTGTGCATATACATGTATGTGTGTGTGCGTGCGTAATTGTATGTGCATGTGTGTGTGTGTTTTTGTGTGTGCATGTGCTTATTTGTTCTATTTGATTTGGGCTTGTCTTCGGGAAAAGTATTTGGCTGTTATACAAATAGCGCCACAATCAACAACTGAAGAGATATCATGTCCAAAGCACGACGTTGTTAATTAATTTTGATGTAGTTTAACATTTATCATCCTTAGAATCTTCCCTAGAATAATGTCTGGTTGCTGTAGTAAAGCGCATGCACACCAAAATTATTCCTACATGCAAGTTTTCTTTCACTGACTTCTCCTCATGGGACCTTTGCCACTATCTGATTCCAGAATTGTTTGCACTGCAGCACCTGACTAGACCTGATCAGAGGCATTCAGCGTGGCTGAGACTAGTGAATATAGTATATCTCTGTGTTCAGACCTGATCAGATGCATTCAGCGTGGCTGAGACTAGTGAATATAATATATCTCTGTGTTCAGACTGGATCAGAGGCATTCAGCGTGGCTGAGACTAGTGAATATAGTATATCTCTGTGTTCAGACTGGATCAGAGGAACACTCGCTGCAACGCCTTTGGTCGCAAAAATGGAATAGTTTAACTCCTTCTCGCAAACAAACTTACGAAAACACACATTTGATTCATTTAATTCGATTTTTGATATTTTGTGTTGAACTGGAATTTTTTTGTTGGATTGCAGAATACATTGTCTCTAAGAATACATTGGTAGCACTTTGCAAGCGGCCACAACAAAGTCAGACCGAACTCGATTTTTTGTTTCTGTTTCGGAGACGCAAGTTGTAATAAAAATCTACAGTGTTTTCTAATTGTGTGACATAAATATGAACACTGTAGGATCAAATTTGGAAAAGTTATGCCCATATGAAGGTAGAAATTTGTTTCAGCGGCCACTTTGAGTATATGACCTTGAAGATTTTTCCACGCAGAGACTACATAGTGGAAGTAAGGCAATGAAAAGGTTATTTTGATGCATTGACTCATTCTGCAGGCTAATTGTTCGAGGAAATGAAAACGTGGTGGCCCTGGCTTGCACTTCTGCAAAAACATCTCCCTGATCCGGATGGACCCCCAACAAGTATTCATGTGTGTAGCGCCGACTCGCCTGAATGAATGAGGACTGATTTTGAGCTGACAGGCCAACATGTACTTTTTTCACAGCAGTGTTTGAATGAATTAAAGAATTCTTGGAAACGAGTGCACAAGGAATTGAGTCATCATAATTCAACAACGCCTAATTACGTACAACCAGATCAGACCCACTCTTTCCACTGTGACGCTAGCCAGTCCTGTGTGATTAATAAAGGCAGCATGCTCTGCTAGCCAGGCCTGTGTGATTAATAAAGGCAGCATACTCTGCTAGCCAGTCCTGTGTGATTAATAAAGGCGGCATGTTCTGTTAGCCAGGCCTGTGTGATTAATAAAGGCGGCATGTTCTGCTAGCCAGGCCTGTGTGATTAATAAAGGCGGCATGTTCTGCTAGCCAGGCCTGTGTGATTAATAAAGGCGGCATGTTCTGCTAGCCAGGACTGTGTGATTAATAAAGGCGGCATGTTCTGCTAGCCAGGCCTGTGTGATTAATAAAGGCGGCATGTTCTGCTAGCCAGGCCTGTGTGATTAATAAAGGCGGCATGTTCTGCTAGCCAGGCCTGTGTGATTGATAAAGGCAGCAGGCTCTGATAGCCAGGCCTGTGTGATTAATAAAGGCAGCATGTTCTGCTAGCCAGGCCTGTGTGGTTGATAAAGGCAGCAGGCTCTGATAGCCAGGCCTGTGTGATTAATAAAGGCAGCATGTTCTGCTAGCCAGGCCTGTGTGATTAATAAAGGCGGCATGTTCTGCTAGCCAGGCCTGTGTGGTTGATAAAGGCAGCAGGCTCTGATAGCCAGGCCTGTGTGATTAATAAAGGCAGCATGTTCTGCTAGCCAGGCCTGTGTGATTAATAAAGGCAGCATGTTCTGCTAGCCAGGCCTGTGTGATTAATAAAGGCAGCATGTTCTGCTAGCCAGGCCTGTGTGATTAATAAAGGCGGCATGTTCTGCTAGCCAGGCCTGTGTGGTTGATAAAGGCAGCAGGCTCTGATAGCCAGGCCTGTGTGATTAATAAAGGCAGCATGTTCTGCTAGCCAGGCCTGTGTGATTGATAAAGGCAGCAGGCTCTGATAGCCAGGCCTGTGTGATTGATAAAGGCAGCAGGCTCTGCTAGCCAGGCCTGTGTGATTGATAAAGGCAGCAGGGTCTGATAGCCAGGCCTGTGTGATAAATAAAGGCGGCATGTTCTGCTAGCCAGGTCTGTATGATTCATAAAGGCGGCATGTTCTGCTAGCCAGTCCTGTATGATTAATAAGGCAGCATGCTCTGCTAGCCAGGCCTGTGTGATTAATAAGGCAGCATGCTCTGCTAGCCAGGCCTGTGTGATTAATAAATGCGGCATGTTCTGCTAGCCAGGCCTATGTGATTAATAAAGGCAGCATGTTCTGCTAGCCAGGCCTGTGTGATTAATAAAGGCAGCATGCTCTGCTAGCCAGACCTGTATGATTAATAAAGCCAGCATGTTCTGCTAGCCAGATCTGTGTGATTGATAAAGGCAGCATGCTCTGCTAGCAAGGCCTGTATGCTTAATAAAGGCGGCATGTTCTGCTAGCCAGGCCTGTATGCTTAATAAAGGCGGCATGTTCTGCTAGCCAGGTCTGTGTGATTGATAAAGGCGGCATGCTCTGCTAGCCAGGCCTGTGTGATTGATAAAGGCAGCATGTTCTGCTAGCCAGGCCTGTGTGATTAATAAAGGCGGCATGCTCTGCTAGCCAGGCCTGTGTGATTAATAAAGGCAGCATGTTCTGCTAGCCAGGCCTGTATGCTTAATAAAGGCGGCATGTTCTTCTAGCCAGGCCTGTGTGATTAATAAAGGCGGCATGCTCTGCTAGCCATGCCTGTATGCTTAAAAAAGGCGGCATGTTCTGCTAGCCAGGTCTGTGTGATTAATAAAGGCGACATGTTCTGCTAGCCAGGCCTGTATGCTTAATAAAGGCGGCATGTTCTGCTAGCCAGGCCTGTGTGATTAATAAAGGCGGCATGCTCTGCTAGCCATGCCTGTATGCTTAAAAAAGGCGGCATGTTCTGCTAGCCAGGTCTGTGTGATTAATAAAGGCGGCATGTTCTGCTAGCCAGGCCTGTGTGATTAATAAAGGCAGCATGTTCTGCTAGCCAGGCCTGTGTGATTAATAAAGGCGGCATGCTCTGCTAGGCAGGCCTGTGTGATTGATAAAGGCAGCATGTTCTGCTAGCCAGACCTGTGAGATTAATAAAGGCGGCATGTTCTGCTAGCCAGTCCTGTGTGATTAATAAAGGCGGCTTGTTCTGCTAGCCAGTCCTGCATGATTGATAAAGACGGCATGATCTGCTAGTCTGTCCTGTATGTTGAATAAAGGCGGCATGTTCTGCTAACCAGGGCTGTGTGATTAATAAAGGCGGCATTATCTGCTGGCCAGGTATGTGTGATTAATAAAGGCAGCATGCTCTGCTAGCCAGGCCTGTGTGATTAATAAAGGCGGCATGCTCCGCTAGCCAGTCCTGTGTGATTGATAAAGGCGGCATGCTCTGCTAGCCAGGCCTTTATGATTAATAAGGCAGCACGCTCTGCTAGCCAGACCTGTATGCTTAATAAAGGCGGCATGTTCTGCTAGCCAGTCCTGTGTGATTAATAAAGGCAGCATGCTCTGCTAGCCAGGCCTGTGTGATTAATAAAGGCGGCATGTTCTGCTAGCCAGGCCTGTGTGGTTGATAAAGGCAGCAGGCTCTGATAGCCAGGCCTGTGTGATTAATAAAGGCAGCATGTTCTGCTAGCCAGGCCTGTGTGATTAATAAAGGCAGCATGTTCTGCTAGCCAGGCCTGTGTGATTAATAAAGGCAGCATGTTCTGCTAGCCAGGCCTGTGTGATTAATAAAGGCGGCATGTTCTGCTAGCCAGGCCTGTGTGGTTGATAAAGGAAGCAGGCTCTGATAGCCAGGCCTGTGTGATTAATAAAGGCAGCATGTTCTGCTAGCCAGGCCTGTGTGATTGATAAAGGCAGCAGGCTCTGATAGCCAGGCCTGTGTGATTGATAAAGGCAGCAGGCTCTGCTAGCCAGGCCTGTGTGATTGATAAAGGCAGCAGGGTCTGATAGCCAGGCCTGTGTGATAAATAAAGGCGGCATGTTCTGCTAGCCAGGTCTGTATGATTCATAAAGGCGGCATGTTCTGCTAGCCAGTCCTGTATGATTAATAAGGCAGCATGCTCTGCTAGCCAGGCCTGTGTGATTAATAAGGCAGCATGCTCTGCTAGCCAGGCCTGTGTGATTAATAAAGGCGGCATGTTCTGCTAGCCAGGCCTATGTGATTAATAAAGGCAGCATGTTCTGCTAGCCAGGCCTGTGTGATTAATAAAGGCGGCATGCTCTGCTAGCCAGACCTGTATGATTAATAAAGCCAGCATGTTCTGCTAGCCAGATCTGTGTGATTGATAAAGGCAGCATGCTCTGCTAGCAAGGCCTGTATGCTTAATAAAGGCGGCATGTTCTGCTAGCCAGGCCTGTATGCTTAATAAAGGCGGCATGTTCTGCTAGCCAGGTCTGTGTGATTGATAAAGGCGGCATGCTCTGCTAGCCAGGCCTGTGTGATTGATAAAGGCAGCATGTTCTGCTAGCCAGGCCTGTATGCTTAATAAAGGCGGCATGTTCTGCTAGCCAGGCCTGTGTGATTAATAAAGGCGGCATGCTCTGCTAGCCATGCCTGTATGCTTAAAAAAGGCGGCATGTTCTGCTAGCCAGGTCTGTGTGATTAATAAAGGCGACATGTTCTGCTAGCCAGGCCTGTATGCTTAATAAAGGCGGCATGTTCTGCTAGCCAGGCCTGTGTGATTAATAAAGGCGGCATGCTCTGCTAGCCATGCCTGTATGCTTAAAAAAGGCGGCATGTTCTGCTAGCCAGGTCTGTGTGATTAATAAAGGCGGCATGTTCTGCTAGCCAGGCCTGTGTGATTAATAAAGGCAGCATGTTCTGCTAGCCAGGCCTGTGTGATTAATAAAGGCGGCATGCTCTGCTAGGCAGGCCTGTGTGATTGATAAAGGCAGCATGTTCTGCTAGCCAGACCTGTGAGATTAATAAAGGCGGCATGTTCTGCTAGCCAGTCCTGTGTGATTAATAAAGGCGGCTTGTTCTGCTAGCCAGTCCTGCATGATTGATAAAGACGGCATGATCTGCTAGTCTGTCCTGTATGTTGAATAAAGGCGGCATGTTCTGCTAACCAGGGCTGTGTGATTAATAAAGGCGGCATTATCTGCTGGCCAGGTATGTGTGATTAATAAAGGCAGCATGCTCTGCTAGCCAGGCCTGTGTGATTAATAAAGGCGGCATGCTCCGCTAGCCAGTCCTGTGTGATTGATAAAGGCGGCATGCTCTGCTAGCCAGGCCTTTATGATTAATAAGGCAGCACGCTCTGCTAGCCAGACCTGTATGCTTAATAAAGGCGGCATGTTCTGCTAGCCAGTCCTGTGTGATTAATAAAGGCAGCATGCTCTGCTAGCCAGGCCTGTGTGTTTAATAAAGGCAGCATGTTCTGCTAGCCAGGCCTGTGTGTTTAATAAAGGCAGCATGTTCTGCTAGCCAGGCCTGTGTGATTAATAAAGGCGGCATGCTCTGCTAGCCAGACCTGTATAATTAATAAAGGCAGCATGTTCTGCTAGCCAATCCTGTGTGATTAATAAAGGCGGCATGCTCTGCTAGCCAGACCTGTATGATTAATATAGGCAGCATGTTCTGCTAGCCAGGCCTCTATGATTAATAAAGGCAGCATGTTCTGCTAGCCAGGCCTCTATGATTAATAAAGGCAGCATGTTCTGCTAGCCAGACCTGTATAATTAATAAAGGCAGCATGTTCTGCTAGCCAGACCTGTATAATTAATAAAGGCAGCATGTTCTGCTAGCCAGACCTGTATAATTAATAAAGGCAGCATGTTCTGCTAGCCAGGCCTGACTCTACGAAGTTTAGTTCATTTTATTGGCTAAAAGCGGTATCTGAGTGCGGAGCGCATACACCCGCGTCATCAATAGTCTGACGTCATCAATTGCGCAATGCGCAATAAAAACCGCTGGCGCTGAACCTCCAGGTTTTGGCATTAAACAAAAAGCAAAAAAAAAAAGATCGGGTTCGAACCCGCAACCTCTCACGAGTACAACAATGGGTGGGGTGGCTCTCTCTCGAATACCATACACTAAAAAAAAAAAAGCTTCTATGCGGATTCGAACCCGTATGCGCATCCCCTACAACCAAGCTTGTCCCAGTGACAAAAAAATAGTCGACGCGCTACCGAGTGAGCTAATCATAAAGCTGTGAGGACCTCCAGTAAACCTGGAGGGACAAAAAATCCTTCTTTCTCCTTCACCAATGTCCAATCTCCTCGAAATTACGTCACGTTATTCGACGTCAAATGATCACGTCACACATGCCAAAACTTCCCTTGAGTCGGGACAGAGTTCCGTCCCTTGCCTTCTTTGCAACACCAAAACGTACAAAAAGTCACTTTCTTTTCAAACCTCGATTCTGAAAATTTGAAACATTCAATCGGACCTAACTTCCAGTAAGTGTGCAAAATGTCAAGGAAATCCGTCCATTAGTTTTTGAGATATCAGCCATTAAGACGGGAGTGACAGACACTCAGACACACAGACAGACAGACAGATAAAGCTGTGAGGACCTCCAGTAAACCTGGAGGGATAAATCTCTTTATACTTCCAATTCCCTAACCACATTATAACATATTCTATTCTATTTTTGGTTGTAATTTCCAAAAGAGGTAAGAGATAACTTCCAAATTGGGATGGATTGTTCTGTGGTTGAAACCCAGACCCTCCGTCAAATTTTCTCAGGATTTGTTTTGAACTGTTTGAGTTATTTTGCTAAATAACTAATTAACGAACCGAGGGCAAAAGATAATCTCCTTGGCGAAGATAATAAA
>JAWQFJ010017687.1:47500-69738 GCA_034096865.1 Theodoxus fluviatilis
TAGGATGGACTTCACCTGTTGTACAAAGAGCAAAAGCCTATTTTCTGTTACGAGTGAGTGCCTTTTATTCGAGAGGTCAGAACGACGCCGACTCCAACCACCTCTCCGCCCACAACCACCCCGACGCCCACCACCCCACCGCCACCCCTCAGCGAGATATGTGGACTCGCCAATCCCGGGGACACGCTGTCTGCAGGGGGATGCGACTTTGAAAAGGGGGAGTGTGGCTACAGGTCGGTAGGGGTGGAAGGATCAAAGCTGCTTTGGAAAAGACAAAGCGGGATATACGAATCGTACCTCCAGAGCTCACAGATTCTTGGTGACCACGGCACTGGCAATGGTGAGATGAACATTTCAAAGACTTCTTTGCATTGATATGTCAGTGTGCACACGTAAATATTCAAATCACTGTCATGTGAGGATAGTGCCTTGTGTGTACAGTGGAGGATCGCTTTACAGTGGGAGACATCGGTACTGTGTCGTCGTGATTTGCAATCTACGACATGTTTTTGAGCTTGTTTGTGCCGATATCTCTTTTGTATATTACATACCCTAAATCATATAAAAGGGTTAGATAATCCTTTGGAGCACCTGATTATCATAAAGTTCCAATCAACTTTCGCTTACTATACAAAACAATGAAAATGAAGACATACGATCGACAAATTGTATGTAATTGTAAGCAACAAAATATCTTCTTCCCTTCAGGTTATTACGTGGTTTTGGACACGAAGCAGTACCTGCTCACCCAGGGGATAAAGGCTCGGTACATTTCCCCTGAGCTTCAGTACACTGGGGTGGTGTGTGTTGAATTCGCCTACATTTCTCCCACGGTTTATTCTGCTGAGTTCACTCTCAAGATAGAGACAGACGGCGTGGCAACATTACTGGTCGATCCTCCAGACGAAAGCATCACAAAGTGGACGCTCGTAAACATTAGCACTTGTGTGCAACCGTCTTCGAAGGTTAGTGATATGTAAAAAATGTTAAAAGCCTACTGTTTTAATTGATATGGGACCTTGAATGACATTGCTGTGATAAATGTTATGTGATGATGCTGTGCTTGGCTCTGTACAAAGAGTATTCCTTCAACTAAGCCAGCATTTTAATCATTATGTGGTTGAGAAGTTACATATAATATATCTGTATGAAAAAGAGTGCGAATGGGGACACATAGGAAATGAATATAGTGGAAACTTACAAAAAAGTGTATTCTTTATTAAATCCATGGTCATGCGTATTGCTCATTCAGGAATCCATTCTTTCCTCGTCATTTGGATAGCTGGAGTTAGAGCACGATTTTTTAAAATAATAATTATGTTGTATTTGCATTTCCAGTTGATATTTGAGGGAGTGCGAACATCTCTGACTTCATACGTTGCCATCGACGATATCAGAATTACAAGCGGTGAATGTGAGTACAAGAACCTCTGTCTTTGTTATATTTAAGCCCAGAAATACAATAGAACACAACGATGGTGGCGGAGAGCGAGCGGAGGTTCAGGAGAGGGCTGAAGGAACGATGGTGGCGGAGAGCGAGCGGAGGTTCAGGAGAGGGCTGAAGGAACGATGGTGGCGGAGAGCGAGCGGAGGTTCAGGAGAGGGCTGAAGGAACGATGGTGGCGGAGAGCGAGCGGAGGTTCAGGAGAGGGCTGAAGGAACGATGGTGGCGGAGAGCGAGTGGAGGTTCAGGAGAGGGCTGAAGGAACGATGGTGGGAAAGCGGCCGTAAATGAAAAGCAAAGGAAGCAGAGTAAATGAGAAAAGAAGATTCATTTAGTGATCTAAATGGCATAATCCCGAGACGTATTGCTCCGAAGCAGGTACACTTAGCGAGATGGACAATGAGCATAACCAAAGTTTCATTGTTGCGGGAAGGAAATGTCAGCACTGTAGGCTTGAGATCCATGGACTTCCTCCATCACTCCCCACTGATTTGGAGACCTCTGTGGATTACACTTACCGCAGGGATGAAATCCTGCCCACTACCAGCATCTTTCAAGAAGTAAAAATATAGCGACAAAATTCGAGAGAGAGAGAGAGAGAGAGAGAGAGAGAGAGAGAGAGAGAGAGAGAGAGAGAGAAGTGGAATATCGGAAACAAAATTCGATCCATTTTGAATGCATAATGAATAATTCATTTCCAGGTGGGAAAAATTACTCTAGTTTGACGAGTACCTCTTTGGACGGCACGACCCCCACAACACGCTTGGCTGGGACGTCTCAGGCACAGACGGTAAGACCATCATCGCCACCAGCCACCTCTTTGAAAACCAGCCCTAAAGCATCATCAACCCATGTCACGGCAGAGAAGTCTACCATCACTCCATCCAGAAAACCACAGCCATCGACTGATGCCACAACCAATATCAGGTCATCGACATTGATCACAACCTCTGTCGCCACCACCCAGCCGACTGCGTCTAGCTCAGTAAGGATCTCCTCTTCTTCAACAACACAGGCAAGCACACACAAGTCCAGTACCTCCACTTCGACTACGATGACCATGTCCTTCCTGAGTACCGTTGCCAAGAGCAGTGCGTCGCTGAGTACAGTGACAACGCCACCGACGACGGCTTCCACCGTCGGGACAACTTCAGGCAGTGACATCATCTGGAGTTGCAACTTCCTGGAGCCTTGCACGTCCCAACTGCTTCAGAAACCACACCCTCCTGATTCGCCGCTGAGATGGACGTGGACTCGCAACATTTCAGAGCCCAGTGAGTATTCCAAATACCCATTGTGCCATAAGATATTGCAGTCCCGAGCTGATCAACTACGTTGTATGCAATGTGTGATGACGGTAATTGACACATCCTCATGAGATCAGGAACTGGGGTTTTGAGTCAGTCATTCGTGGTGAGGACATCGAGTGTGGAAGTTGGCATAGGGTGCGTTGGTCAGTGTAGGGCAAAACGCTGTGTCCTGGTCATGATGATCAGATGTCTAGCGATAAAACGGAGCATTTAAGGCATCGTATTTGTCAGCTGGTTTAAGATGAAGATTTTTTTGGACGGATCCTATATGATTATCTTAGTTGGTACGTTCAACTTTAAATGGAATATGCAATATTAAATGTATATCCTGTGTCATGATAAAGTCCAGCAACTATTAATGATTTTCATATTAAATTCTCTGTGACGTCGTTCATATTTGAAGACAGTCCACAGAAGGGATTCGTCTTCGGCATCATAAGAATCTCACAAACTCGCCGATTCACTTTGACTTTGTGCCTGCACTTCCAGGTGGAGTTGCAGTCTTCTCGCCGGGTGAGACGGGCCGATCCGGGGATTCCGTTGCCATAACGACCAAGCCACTGCTGAACATCGGGCCAAAGTGTCTGACCTTCACCTTTGCCACGACGCAAGGCCAAGGCCAGTACTTGGGGGTGTTCGTGGAACAGGGCGTGCAACAGAGCACTGACGAGAGAAATCTTGTCTGGCACGAGACTCACGCCTCTCAGGGAAAATGGGTCAAGGCCGAGGTCAACTTTGTAACGGAGGAAAGCTTCTGGGTGAGTGATATACAGAAATGAACAAAATACGAATAGTCGAAGTAAAACGTATTTCAATCATAACGTGAATCAATGCATGCATGTCTCAAAAGGAGAATGTTTTAATAACATATTTCGTGTCATGGTTTTACTTCATAGTTTTCGTCAAATCTTTCAGCATGCGATGGTGATCTATGGTTGTTGCATTCAGTGGTCCAAAGCGGAAGTGACAATGATTTTTTCCGTCTTGCCACACAGCTTGCCTTCCTGGTGGACAAGAGTGCCGGAAGCTCAGCATCCGTGAAACTGAGGGACGTCATCCTCAGAGCTGGAGAGTGTGAGTTGTGATGCTTTCATATGGATTATTACTGTTCCCTTCTTACCCTTTTAAAGTAAGACGGTAAAGGTGTTTTTTTTGTATCGAATTATCACCCATGTCTGGGACTCAAATCGCTTTACACTTGTGTAATTCTAAGCTCTCTCTCTCTCTCTCTCTCTCTCTCTCTCTCTCTCTCTCTCTCTCTCTCTCTCTCTCTTTTCTTGGGACTGAGAGATGAATTTGTGGCTCAAATCAGAATCCTCAGTAGTGTCTTGCTTAAGTTAACTGTTTATTTCCTCACATAGGAGGAATGATTTTCAAAAATTTCAAAGAACTTCAAGCAGACATCGACAAAAAAATAAGACGGGAATGAATGAAGGGCGGCGATTGCGCTACAGTCATTAAAGGGTTAAATGTTTGCAAGGCGCTCATCAACGTTTGAGATTATGCTAAGCGCTTCCTCACACATGTACACATGGACTTATATTGTCGTATCAGAATACATGGACACTTGCTCGCTTTTCCTCTGTATATGTCAATTCAGCATCAGACCGTTGTCGATACGAGAGGATAGATGTTATCTTGTCTTGCAACTAGATGTCTCTTTCCTTCTCAGTGACGGGACTCTTTCTACAGACCATTCAGCGTGGCTGAGACTATAGTGAATATATATTCTGAACACAGATATATATATATATATATATATATATATATATATATATATATATATATATATATATATATATATGTGTGTGTGTGTGTGTGTGTGTGTGTGTGTGTGTGTGTGTTCAGAATGTCTACAGAGAGGAGGCAGTTGTTGTCTTGTCTTGCAACTAGATGTCTCTTTCCTTCTCAGTGACGGGACTCTTTCTACAGAGTGAGGACTGTTGTTATCTTGTCTTGGAACTAGATGTCTCAATCTTTCTCAGTGACGGAACTCTTTCTACAGGCAGCGGAAGTGGCCAACCTCGTCTTGACCAAACCTGCGATTTTGATCACGACCTGTGTGGATACCGTCAGCTCACCAAAGATGACTTCGACTGGAGGATTGCAACAGGAAAGGGTGGACCTGCATTCGACCACACTACTGGAAGTGGTACGTTTTACGTACGTCTATAAACCCGAACAATTTATTTAAGCAGAAGGCAAGCATTTCTCGTCGCTGCATGCACTTGTAGAACGGAGATAAAAGAGGAGCCAAGGGTGGCTTTAAAGCGATGAGCGGTAGATCGATGCCTCTGACTCTTTATAAACATGATATTTTAAAATCTCCTGTTATGATAGCACGACATTTTCTAGAATGATACAAAATATTCGCATACTTTCAGACTCTCGCAGTCCTAGCTGTGCTGTGAAGGCATGGTAGTGCTCAGTGCAAGACATTCTATGGTGGTCATTACATGCTCATTAATATGTCTGTGATGAAACTCCAGATCTTGTGCAGGAACTAAAATACATTACATTTTGGGAAGTGTCCAAGACAATAGGACTTCATTATTTTCCTCAGGTCGCTATCTCTATGTGGAGTCCTCGCCACTCGTACAGCAGCCACACAGGGCTCGACTTGTTTCTCCCCCCATTCCGAGTCACCAGTACGTCTGCCTGCTCCTCTCCTACACCCTCACCGGAAACGCCCTGACGGCGCTGAACGTCTACGTCACACCCGTGAATGCGTCACTTCCAGCCTATCCACAATGGTCCACCAAGAAGAGCATTGCATTCTGGGATCAGCTGGAGCTAAACATCGACATGGCGCAGCAGTTTCAGGTTAATTTTTCACTGTGTTTATCCATGTGATGCGTAAGTGAGAGGTCAGGCCAATTAACTCCACTTAAACGGATACAGAACCAACCTAACAAAGCTCTTTTGAGAAAAGAAAGCATGTAGGCAGTCCAAAAAGTTTGCAACATCACGCCACCGAAAGTCTTGGCAGAATTCTGATAACTCGTCGCTATATATGCATCCATTCGTCGTAAAGCTCATAGACGTGATAACTGTATATATGACAACATGCCTTCTGCACTTTCGCCAAAAATACTTCTGGTAGTTTCAGATGGTCAATTCTATAAAGATGTTATCGATTGATTTCTTTAGAAAAGGGAGGGAAACAAATTAATTACTTCGTGTAAACTCTTTCGTTTGAATGAGTTGATCCTTTTGTTGACAGGAACAAGAGAACACACCGAAAATCCAAAATATGCAAACCGCACTATTTGTTACTGCACTGTTACTTAATGCAAATCTCGTCCGATCATTTGACAGACTATGATAAAACATATCAGGCATGGATACTATCATTTCAAAATGCTATCGTTGTTCGTTGCTGGCGAGATGAGGCATCGAATTCATACATTGATTGCGAGGAAGGCAAATTTTGACATATTACCATTTTCTTGGGTGACAGATTGTGATCGAAGGGGAGGTAACCTCTTGCTCCAACTGCAGTGTTGCCATCGACGACCTCAATCTCAGCACAGAGCAATGCAAAGGTGAGTGGCATTTCACCATTTGATATATTTCAATACCATGTTATCTGTATATTTATCTGTATACTTTACTCGCTGTATTTTTGTCAGATGATGGCACAAAACACTAAAGTTAACACGGTGATCAAAGGTAGAGCAATATTTGGAGAACGATGAGGAATATTATATACCTTCACGTCACCTGTGAGTAATACCACCCCTTTGTCAACGTCACTATGTTTCGCCAGATCATGGATGTTACGAGTTAGCTTATTTCTAATTTGGGTCGTTTATGAATGAATTAGTCTAGGGGTAAACTTCACACTGCCCACTCGCAACTCTTCCCACTCAATCATCAATCAACGATGGAACAAGACTGAAATGACGGTGAGGACATAGATCACAATCAAAATACTTTAATTCCTTTATAATCAAAAACCCTAAGAGAGCGCTGTAAGCGATAATTAGGATACTAATGATAATTATGCAACGATAAGTGTACTGAATCTACTTTCCCTGATAAAATAAAGGTGGTCTGCCAAACCAAATGAAATGATACTTAACTGACGGAGGTGTTGGTTCAGCCAATCAGCGGTCTCTTAGTTGAGTTCGACGGTGGATGCGACGAACACACGTGGAGGGGGAAGGGAGAGGGAAGGGGAAAGGGGAATGAAATTAAGAACACTGGAATTCACTCCACCCAGTGGACTGGTCAGTCGAGGGGTGAATTCTCTTGCTTATGACGACGGGCGTTGGTAATTCTTTTGTTGAACTAGATGACTGGGGCGAAACTCTGGGTGTTGGCGTAGACGCTCCCCAAGGGCGGAGCATGTGGAGAAAGCAGACGAGGCGTAGACGCTTCCAACGGCCTGAAAGTGGAGAAAGCAGACGCTCGTCTCTCTCAGTGGCAGGGGTGAGGCAAACTCCGCTTTCGTTGAGAGAAGCTTCGGGACGTCAAAGATTATACAGCTACTTTGGGGACGTGGAGAGAAGGCGTAGTCGCTCTCAATGGCGGAGCACGTGGAGAAAACAGTCGCTCGTCTCTCTCAGTGGCAGGGGCGAGACAAACTCCGCTTTCGTTGAGAGGAACTTTCGGAAGTGGAGAGAAGACGTAACTCCAGTTCTTTCTTTCGCAGTCGTGGCTCTCTTCATAGGTAGTTGAACTTCTTTTCATGGGACGGGCTCTCAATGTAGAACGGCTCGAGCCACGTGGATTTCAGACAGGGCGCTTTGTAGCGTGGAAAATAGTAACCCGTGGAAAACAGTAACCGGAAGTCATCGCAGAGTTATCTGCGAGGGACGTGCTTTATGCAATGGACCTTATTCACGCGACCCGCCATTTTGGTTTTAAAACGAGGCAGATAACGCGAACATGTCGACATGGCTGACACGTTGAAGACAACAGAGGGGTTAGCGCAGCTTCAACGACAAAATCCTTTCTGCAGTGGAGGTGACCGGCATTGTTAGATCAAAAACTATTCAAAAATAGTCACAATAGACTATCGTAACGTATAATTTCTGCACAAAACCCGCAGAAGATAAGTAAACAAACCACACCGTACATACCTAGCAGACGAACACGATCGAACCATAGCCACTACCCCAGCAGACGATCGAGCTAGTGTGATATAATGTTTCCTGTAAAGCTCGAATGCGTGGCAGCAGATAACTGTTTAGTTCTGGCTTGAATTGACAATGTTGTTTCCCTGGTCAGGCGAGGACAGAAAATTCACGATCATCCAGTCGATGAGTGCACGATCATTTGCCGCATTTGGCGTAATGTAACAAATAAGATGATGACAAGAAAATGGCATTAAAGCACAAAACAAAGTTTCATGACAACCAAAATCACCGATTACATTAATAACTGACCATTTTTACACTTACAACTATGTGCTCAAACCGTACAAAGCAAACAAAACACTGCGGGGAGTGTCCCGGACAGGCATCAACACTTAAGTGCACGAGTGATCATTTCGCTTTGCTCTCATTTGTTTCATCTGCTCCGACATTGTAAGCTGGCTATGCCAAGAAACCAACATCTAAATCAGAGTTAGTTGACAAAGTGACAAAGTTACGCATCACAAAACAAAATTTAAATGTATAGACCAAAGCTGATCAGCTTCGCCCGTGATCACACGCTGACCTCATGACAATTAAGCTGGCCAATGAGAGGCAAGGAACGAAACGGCCGTCTCTTTCCGTAGTTTTCATTGGTTCGAACACTAGAGTTCTAAGCGAAATAACTTTTGTCACTGTGTACCAACCTTTGATGGCATCGTAGTCGATAAACACTTCAATCCACTTCTCATAGCCTTTGTCACTTTGTCTTCTTGCTATTTTTCTGCCTTCCTTCGTAACTCAACCATAATAAATAACAATGGAGAATGCACAACTGAGACTGCCAAGGAGAATCTTCTGTAAACACATGTTGTATTGCGTAATATCATTGAAAATTCAAGCTCTAAACCTAATATCAGTTAGCACGCAAAAAAAAAATCACATCTAAGTAAACCAGATAGCCTAGTACTGCTGCCACTCATTCGAGCTTTACATGAAACATTATATCACACTAGCTCGATTGTCTGCTGGCGTTCAATCGTGTTCGTCTGCTAGGGACGTACGGTGTGGTTTGTTTACTTATCTTCTGCGGATATTGTGAAGAAATTATACGTTACTGTTGTGTTCCGAGCGTTGTACTTCTTCAATCAATAAAGACTGGAGGCTTGTTAGTATTTCAACTTTGAGAATTTACTACTTCTTCTTACAGTATAATTCCGCGTGCGTAGGACTCGACATGGCGCCGACCATTTTCCCGGCGCATGCGCGCATAATGCGTAGACAAAACCAAGTGATAAACTCGCAGGCGAAACCAAGTGATAAACATGATAACACGACATCTTCCCCTCTTTGAGATTTTGCAAAAATCAGCCCAGTGGCTAGTTATTCATTAGAGTCTGTGATAACCGAGAAGGGAGATAAATTCACTTTAAAAGTTAAAAGTTCAGATCAATGTGTCCTGCATTCCAACAATGTTAAAAAATTGTTAGTTATCCTGGAAGCGGATTGGTCTGGTAACAATGCGGCCGCTGCGGGTCATCGTCACGGCTGGACTGCTGTTGCCCTCGGGAGGTCGGACTGGAGGTAGACCACCACTGGCAGTGTCGGAACTGTTGACATCTGGCGGGCGTTGACCGACTTGGACGATGGACTTGCCCTGGCTCGGACTGGTACCTGACTCTGAATTGTGACTGTCAGAGTCGTTGCAGCTAGAACGTGCTGCATTGTGGCGGGGACTGCCACAACCTCCATGCTGGTCTCTGGATATAGGGACAGGGATAGCGTGACTGGACAGGGACAGGCGCTTGTGGACCGTGCTGGGGTTAGGACGGGACCGCTCAGGCTGAGGACTGTGGAACAGCCTGAGATGACGACGATTTCGCTGGAAGTTCTTGCCGTTAGGCGTTTGTACCACATAGGATCTTGGTGCACACTGCTGTTGGACGATGGCTGGACTTCCCCACTTCTTCTCGTTGTCCAGCTTCTGGAGAACTGGGTCCCCTGGCGAAAGTTCTCCCAGTGGACGGACTCCGTGGTGTCTGTCAAATACTTTCTTGTATGCTGCTTTGTGTTCTCTATCCTTGTCAGCCACAGACTTCCTTTCATAACTTGGCGCAAGGTTTTCAGGCAGGGTTGGGAGTGTTGTACGAAGCTTTCGGCCGAATGCTAGCTCGGCTGGACTCTTGCCTGTCGCTGCGATAGGAGTGGCTCTGTGGGCAAGTAGTGCTATCATTGGCTCCTTCTGGCCCAGAATCTTCTTGGCTTCTTGTACAGCTCTCTCAGCTTCGCCGTTTGCTTGCGGGTAGTGCGGGGATGTGGTGATGTGTTCAAAGCCCCAACGCTGTGAAAACTGCTGGAACTCTGATGATGTGAACTGACGGCCATTGTCAGTAATGAGTGTTTCTGGAATCCCGTGACGAGCAAACATGTTGGACATCCGTCCGATGACTTCTGAAGAGGTGATGTTTCTGAGGTAGGCTATCTCGAGGTATCTTGAGAAGTAGTCTATCAGTACAAGGTACTGCTTTCCCTTGAGTTCACAAAGATCAGCTGCACACTTCTGGAATGGCCTATCTGGTAGTTCTGTTGCGATGAGTGGTTCTTTTCGCTGAGCAGCCTGTTTCTCTTGACAGTGCTTGCAGTTGCGGACGATTTGCTTGATGCGCGTGCCGACTCCTGGCCACCAGCACGCTGCGTTCGCTCTCTCACGGCACTTTACGATGCCGAGATGACCGTCATGGATCCTTGCTAGGATTTCATCTCTCATGGACGCTGGTATCACGATGCGGCTGCCTCTGGTGAGCAGGCCGTTGTTCTCGCTGAGTTCGCCGCGGACTTCGAAGAGATCACGCAGTCCTTCCTCAACATCTGACGCGTACACTGGCCATCCTTCTCGCACGTAGTGTAATGCTGCTTGGATCAAACTGTCTTTCTTGGTTTCTTCTGCCAGTTCTTTCAGTTTCTTGTCCGGCATGTGGTAGGACCAGGACAGGTTCACGCTGTCGACGTAGTCTGCCACGTCTTCGATGAGTAGCTCCACTCTGCTCACATCTTCTTCTTTGTACTTCTGTGGGCTGCGAGAAAGAGTGTCTGCCACGACGAGCTGCTTTCCCGGCACGTACTCTGCGATGGGGTTGAATCTCATGAGTCGCATGAGCATTCTCTGACATCTGACTGGGGTATCCTCAAGGTTCTTGTAGTTGATGATGGGGACGAGAGGCTTGTGATCCGTCTCTAGCTTGAAACTGGACAGGCCAACCAGGTAGCGGCTGAACTTCTCACAGGCGTAGACAGCTGCGAGAGTTTCCTTCTCGATTTGTGCGTACCTGCGCTCAGTGGGTGTCAAGGTACGTGAACAGTACGCTACCGGCTTGAGGATTCCGTCAGGGTATTGCTGTAGCAGGACTCCACCTACTCCATAGCTGCTTGCATCTGCACTCACTGTTGTGGGCTTTCTTGGGTCGTAGAAGGCAAGTGTGGGTGTTGACGTCAGCATCTTCTTCACCTCACTCATGGCTTTGATCTGCGCTGGCCCCCATGACCAGGCTCTGTCGTTCTCCAAAAGTTCTGTCACTGGCCGCAGTACTGTCGACAGGTTCGGCAAGTATCGGCCCAGAAAGTTGATCATGCCCAGAACTCTCCTCAACTCCGTCACGTTGGTGGGGTCTGGCATGTTGGTGATGGCTTCAACCTTGGTCGGATCTGGAGAGACTCCGTTCTTGCTGATGCGATGCCCAAGAAACTCGATCTCTTGCTTTCTCAGCTCGCACTTGTCTGGGTTGAGCTTGAGGTTGACACTGGCTAGTTTCTTCATGACGCCGCCCAGGTGGCGCTCATGGGACAGCTCGTCTTCGCTGTAGACGAGGATATCGTCGAAGAAGCAGACGACGTTGCTCTGATCCTTCAAGATGTTTTCGACTGTGCGTTGAAAAATCTCAGGCGCTGAGGATATTCCGAAAGGGAGTCTCTTGTAGAAATATCTCCCGGATGTTGGGGTTATGAACGTGGTGAGCTTTGCTGTCGAAGGGTCGAGAGGCAACTGCCAGAAGCCTGAAGTCGCGTCGAGCTTGCTGAAGAACGCTGACCCCGATAGCTTGTGCAGAATGTCGTCGAGGGTTGGAAGGATGTACCTCTCCCGCTTCACAGCCAGATTGAGCTTCTTGAAATCTGTGCAAATCCTCACGTCGCCGGACTTTTTCAGTACTGGTACGATGGGAGCGCACCAGTCTGTAGGTTCAGTCACTGCTTCTATGATGCCTTTGGCTTCCATCCTGGCCAACTCTTTGTTGACTTTCTCCAACAGTGGTATTGGTATTCTGCGCGCTTTGTGTAGGCTGTAAGGTTGTACATCGTCTCTCAGCAATATTTTCACTGGGGTGCAGTCGACTGGTTTCTCATCCAGTGCACCGAAGGGTAGCCTGTCGATGGTGTCGATTCTTTTTACGAGACCCATCCTTGTTGACGCTTCTCGGCTGAGAAGATTGTCGGTCTTCGAATTCACGACGAAGATCCAAAGTGGGAATGGCTTATCGTGGACTCTGGTGACTGCTTCGAACTGTCCCAGGCACTCCATCACGCCGCCAGCGCTGCGCAGAATCGTGTTAGATTTCCGTAGCTGCGGTCGTGGACTCATGTTGTTGTACTGGGCTGCCGAAATGACGCTCACATCTGCCCCTGTGTCGATCTTGAACGTGATTTTGCTGTTTTCAACTGTCAAGACTGTAGTCCACGGTGGTTCGTTGTTGGTCCCACTGTTCACTGGCCCAATGAAGATTTCTTCTTGTGTCACTCTGTGTACTTCGTCCTCTTCTTCTCCTCCTCTTTCTTCATACTGGTAGTCGTAGTGGTGCTCTTCCACTGAGTGCATCGATTTGCTTCTGCATACTGCTGCGAAGTGGTTTGGCTTTGAACAATTTCTGCACCTTTTTCCCTGTGCAGGACAGATCTCTGTGTTGCTATGGTGACGACCACATCTTGAGCATGATGATGAGTAACCTCCTCTCCCTCTCTGAGAGAAGTGATTTCCACGGCCGCGTGGACTGCCACTGGTATGCTGGTTCTGCTGACCGCCGCCCCTATGGCCAGAGCCGCCGCCCTGTGGATGATGACTGCCGGATCTGTCACCTCGATTACCGTTGTAACCGCTGCGCCTACCGCCTCTGTGATGGCCCCCACTGGCCCCTCTGCCGCTGTGGACTGCATCGATCGTCTGGCGTTGCTCTGTTAGCTGTGTCTTTACTTGTTCATATTGTCGTGCTGCAGTGATGGCATCTTGAAGTGTCAGTGTCGGTGTCAGTTGGAGCTTTTCTGAGAGCTCGCGATCAAGAACTCCAAGGACAAGACGATCTCGGATTGCTTCGTCTTTGTTCGGTATCTGTGCTAGATTTGCCAGATCGTACAATTCTCTCACGTAGGCTTCTATGGTTTCCCCCTGCTTCTGGTTGCATGAGTGGAACCTGGCTCTTTCATGAATGACATTTACTCGCGGAATGAAGTAGCCATCAAATTTCTCCAGAATAGTCGCGTAGACTTTTCCTTCTTCTTCCGACAGTTGAAAAGACGTCAGAATCTTCTCTGCGTCTGCACCCATAACGTAGATAAGAGTACTTATCTGGATTTCCGCGTCTTCTTTGTGCAGCTTTGAAGCCGTGAAGAATCGCTGGAAACGTTGCTTCCACTCGGGCCATGCTGTAGGATTGCTGAAGTCGAAGTTTTCCGGAGGCTTGAACGGACCCATCTTCACTGTTTCTCCTTAGACCAGTACCACGTGAAACCGGTTCTAGAAACGAGACTCACACTGGATTTTGATCTCAGTGCAGCACACGCACTGTTCACAGTTTACCGCTGTTGCGTTTACCGCTGCCACCATGTTGTGTTCCGAGCGTTGTACTTCTTCAATCAATAAAGACTGGAGGCTTGTTAGTATTTCAACTTTGAGAATTTACTACTTCTTCTTACAGTATAATTCCGCGTGCGTAGGACTCGACATGGCGCCGACCATTTTCCCGGCGCATGCGCGCATAATGCGTAGACGAAACCAAGTGATAAACTCGCAGGCGAAACCAGGTGATAAACATGATAACACGACAGTTACGATAGTCTATTGTGACTATTTTTGAATAGTTTTTATCTAACAATGCCGATCACCTCCACTGCAGAAAGGATTTTATCGTTGAAGCTGCGCTAACCCCTCAGTTGTCTTCAACGTGTCAGCCATGTCGACATGTTCGCGTTATCTGCCTCGTTTTAAAACTAACATGGCCGCCGCGTGAATAAGGTCTATTTACCGCTCCTGCACCTGTTCTTCGCATGGAATATATTCCGACAAACGACGCATTAGTTGCTTTACGAGGTTTTGGTGCATTTGTGTAGTTTAACACATGATGTAGCGTTCAAAAAAGTTTTTCCCCGTGTAAAGCCGTCTCCCCTGCCGGAAATAATATGGGAGTCACCTCCCTGTAGTCTATTTGTAGTCTGGTTTTATAAAACGCGACAGTTGACTGACTTGGCACGCCCGGGGAGTTATGCTAAGATCCGGCCGCGTTAATATGTCTGCGTTTTGTGACAAACGTCTTGCTCGGCGGTACTGTACTCCATGCACCTTAACGGTGCGCGTGATTCGGGTGTAATCTTAAGCTAAACGACGTTCCGAATGTTTCCGACTTCGACCATTTCAGCAGCGCCAATAAACGTCGTTTAGCTTAAGATTACACCCGAATCACGCGCACCGTTAAGGTGCATGGAGTACAGTACCGCCGAGAAAGACGTTTGTCACAAAACGCAGATATATTTACGCGGCCGGATCTTAGCATAACTCCCCGGGCGTGCCAAGTCAGTCAGGCGGAGTGGCGGGTGCCGTCTCTTTTTAGAGTGGAATTCTCAGCACGTCCCGAGCAGATAACTCTGCGATGACTTCCGGTTACTGTTTTCCACGGGTTACTATTTTCCACGCTACACGCTTCCACTCACACACACCGTGGCTGTGCTAGTTACATGGTACTCGCGCGCGCACTACGGCCGGGGTTTGCAGAGGGTTTTATACTGGCGCCCAAAAACCTCATACCTTTCTGTCCAATCACAACACATGTAGGGTGTCTCCAGTCTTAATCTCAGACAGAGGGCCAATCACTGTTCGGCTATATAAGTACAGAGGACTAATCACTGATCGGCTATATAAGTACTTGTTTGATCACATGTTGCCTCCAGTTCAGTTCTAATTAATCCACCAACCGAACACCGTCGTTAGGCGACTTCCAGTGTCCCATGTTGATTGACTAATCACAATTCTCTAGTCGAGCTGTGATTAATCTCAGCTTGGAGTCGCAAAGTACTTTACTGATCAACTCACACACCAGGCAAGTGTCGATCAGTGGTCTCTCATCACTCGTCTCTCATAAATCGTGAAGGAACATGACGCATTCTACTGCAATCATAAGGTCGGCAGACCACCTCACACTATCCTAGCAGGGTTGGCAGCCACATTAACCCATTAACCCACCCCACTGGTTAATAAACAACAATATGGCAAACTCACTAGCGAGGAAGGGTGCTCTCGTCTTAATGGAGATGGTTATGACTTTTGAAGAATATGTACGTGTATACAGTGACTGATCATAGCTTTTGGTATTAAAAAGCGGTACGTATTGATTGTGTGCAATGCTCATTAATCATCTAACTTTTGGTAGCTTTCCACTAAATATGAGACAGTATATCAAGATCAATAACTCTTCACTGTACCGCGGTAAAAGAATTCTAGGCACTCCTGGATGTCGTCCTCGGATCCATGAGTCCCTGCTGTAGAGTTCTGTGTGACAATCAATGCCATGCCATTGTTTGAAAAAGTAGCGCACTTAATTATGATCTCTTCAGTGTGAGCTTTCAAGAGAATATAACCGTGTATTCGCCATTCTTTTATCGAACTGTCAGGTTTCCGCCTCAGTATGTTTGCAAAAATTGACATTCTTGACCACACAAACTCACCAAAATTGATCTCCAATCAACATGAAACGAATTTCACAGCAGATGATTCTAACGATCTCTAATTATACACTTGCCGTTCCAGCGCGCAGTCACGGGGAACTTTGATTTTTTTTTAAAGGGAAATACACGTGTATTTCTTTCAGAACGTAACCGAAAGAATATCGTGTTGTACTAGTGCACGAGAGATTGGCATTGTGGACACTAATTATACATTCATCCTTCTGTTGCAGAGAGCTCGGCATGTGGCTCCTCTCCCTGTGAGAATGGCGGGACGTGTGTTGACGGCCCGGAGGCCAGCTTTCAGTGCCGGTGCCCTCGGCCTTACAGCGGCCCTCGTTGTGCTGAAGGTGAGACACTTCTTTCTACTTGCATGCCACTCTGTGGGGCTGTATATTCTGCTTATGAGATAGAGAGAGAGAGAGAGAGAGAGAGAGAGAGAGAGGGGAGGGAGGGATTGAGGTAGAGAGAGAGAAAGAAAGAAAGAAAGAGGGAGAAAGAGAGAGAGAGGAAGGGAGAGAGAGAAAGAGAGAGAGAGAGAGAGAGAGAGAGAGAGAGAAAGAAAGAGGAAGGGAGAGAGAGAAAGAGGAAGGGAAAGAGGGAAAGAGGAAGGGAGAGAGAGAAAGATGAAGGAAGAGAGAGAAAGAGGAAGAAATGATCAAAGAGAGAGAGAGAAGAGAGAGAGAGAGAGAGAGAGAGAGAGAGAGAGAGAGAGAGAGCGAGAGAGAGAGAGAGAGAGAGGAAGAGGGAGGGCGGGAGGGAAGGAGGAGGGAGGAAGGGAGGGAGAGAGAGAGAGAGAGAGAGAGACATATATATATATATATATAGAGAGAGAGAGAGAGAGATAGAGAAAGAGAGAGAGATAGAGAGAGAGAGAGAGAGAGAGAGAGAGAGAGGGAGGGAGGGAGGGAGGAAGGAGGAGGGAGGGAGGGAGGGATCGAGGGAGGGAGAGAGAGAGAGAGAGAGAGAGAGAGAGAGAGAGAGAGAGAGAGAGAGAGAGAGAGAGAGAGAGAGAGAGAGAGAGAGAGAGAGAGAGAGAGGTTGGGGTATGGGACCAAAAGAACCAGAGTGAGGATGAAACATTTAAAAAAAGATACAAGGGGTCACCAAAGATCCCACAGCAATGACTACGGCAATGACTTTAGTAAAAAGAACATTGTTGTGGCACTTACATTGAAATGGATCGTAGAGATTCACGAGTTCGAAACTGCGGAGACAATGCAATGAGTTCTTTAAATTGACTTCGATCGTTCTGATAGCTGAGGAACAGCAAAAGGGACCTGAGGCTATGATCAGCAACACCCAGTTGTTGACATTGCCGTCCTCAGTGTTGTCGCCTTACTGGGTGCATGCTTACTTGTGCGTGCATGCGCTCGAACATGCGTGCACGCAAGCATAAGCGCATGCATATGCGTGTGTTCATCATGCGTGCATGCGTATGTGCGCAATTAGCGTGTGCGCAAGCGTGTGTGCGCATTAGAGCGCGGTACCGCCTTTCCAGGCAGCGTCACTGTAGACTTTCACCAGTCAGTTTCAGAGAGTGACTGTATTTTCAGCCATTGCAAGTTCGCAAGTCCCCGTCCACAACACAAGTGCAGGACCCTCGCTACAGTCTGAGCTGCCCCAGATGCCACCTGCTGCAACCACTCGTCAGGTGCTTGCGTCATCAGGTCACCCCAGCGTCCCTACATCCTCACCTTCGCAACCTACGTCATCAGCCTCGTCTCCTGCTCTGCCGAGGAATGTGACATCTCCCTTCCACGTGACCGCAACGCAGTCAAATCACGTGACCGCGACGTCAGAAGCTCACGTGACCGCGGCGTCCAGAGAGCAAGTGATCGTTACCCAAGGTCACGGCTCTTTGACGACGTCTTCATTCGGGAGTGGGTTGCCAGGCAACAACGAAGCGTTGGGGATGAGCGCCAAAGTCGGTATCGGGCTAGGGTGCGTGCTTGCCGGTTTGGTGGTGGTTGCGCTGGGAGTTTTTCTCTGCAAATACAAGACAAAAGCCAAGAGGATTCCTCTGGATGACTCAGGAGTTGCCATGGCCACCTACACCCAATACAAGAACATCGACTGAAGACTTTGGATGAGATCTTTCCTCTCAAAGGAAGAGATGGATTTCTTCAGCACTAAAGTGCTCCAGCGCTTTTAAGTAGAGACAGTTCCAAATGAAGTCTCCTTGAGGATGGAGGGGTCATAGAGAACCTGCTCATAGTGAATGATTTAGCCTTGCACCAACACAAACTCCTCTCGAATGCAAGGGCGGCCAGTTGTCTGAAGCAAGCGTTGGTTGCTCATGTGGCGACTAGAGACAAACGCTCTGGAAGGATGTGCTGTAAATGCAGTTGTTGCCGTCATTGTTTTCAATACAGGTCGAAGAGAAAGTTAGGCCTAAATAAGATGAAATCGGTCAGAAAATAGTTGCAAAATTCAAATCAAAACTAGAGGTATTCATTGACCTGTCATAAGAGTGACGATGCAATTTCCATTCCGGGATTTTTCTTTAGCTGCCCCAAATCTGTGCATTTTTCTTCACAATTCTCTCGTCCTAAAGGGCAGCTTATCTCTCTGGAGCTTTACCGCGTGAGCTCGAGAAATGAGGCTCAGGGCGCGTTTGTTTGGCCAGAGTAATTCTTGGTATGGTTTTTTTTATGCGTGTATTGATGTTTCTTAATGTTGGATGTAGGAATTGGCGGCAAATTTGGGTTGCACGTGGGTTGGACTGGGTCCTCCAGGGTGGAATGGAGCACACGTTTGGAGCGGAATGATTTGACCCTGACCCAATGCCCTGCGGTAGATTCTTTGGCAACTTGGGGCTGTCTCTGGCTGAGCTACTAGAGCAGGCTCTCGGAGCTCAGCAGCCAGGGGTTCCAGCTAATGAGGGAGAAAGGAGCTGCTCCGGCTGTTTGTTACACTTAATGACAGCGTGAGAAGTGCATTATGAACAGTCTATTGCGTCATTAGAACTCTGTCACTGCTGGGGGTACTTTATGGATGATAAGGCTCATTTTGTGATTCATGAAGAACGTCTGATGAGTTTTCTCCCTTAGACCTGATTTAAAGATGTTTGAGGTCTCTAGGAGAATCCTCAACATATGACTATGGATCGAGTGTGTCATTCCACTGACTACTTGGTAGTGGTTACCTGTGCATTCATATCGTATGCTGTAAATATTTTTATTTGCCTTTTGACATGAATAAACGCATATTTTCGGATTCCTCTGAATTTAGCGAAATTGTTGTCGTGTTCGTTTCTTGGGGGTTTGGAGCATGTGTGTGTGTGTGTGTGTGCGTGTGTGTGTGTGTGTGCGCGCGCGCGTGCGTGTGTGTGTGCGTGTGCGTTCATGCGTGCGTGTGCATCCATTCATTGATAAATGTGTGAATATTATTGTGTTTGTGCGTGCATATATGCGTGCTATATATGTGTAACGCAGCAAGCAGAGAGTGAGTTGATTTTATCGTTTTGAACATAAGCGGGTTTTTTATCCTATGCAACAAGCAATGCGAAATGGTGCACTGCAGTGCATTTTCCGTGACTGCAGCCACTGCACGTCCTCCTTGCCAGTTGCTCTGCGCATCTAAAGGCGGTGCTTCACTAGAGGACACTGAAGCCGCACACTCGTGTCTTGACACACATTCGGTTTAATCACGTCTGTGTCAGGCCCCGCAAGCGGCTTTTTTTTTCGCGCTTACACACATAATCAAATGTTTGGCATTTTTTCTCTCCAGTTCGCACGCAAAGCGCTCATTAAAAATATCACACACACACACACACACACACACACACACACACACACACACACACACACACACACACACACACACACACACTTCACACACACACACACACACACACACACACACACACACACACACACACACACACACACACTTTCACACACACACACACACACACACACACACACACACACACACACACACACACACACACACACACACACACACACACAAAGCCACTTTAAGGTCAGGTTGTGGTTTCACACCCGACATCGCATTCTAGTACGCCAGAAAAAACCCATTAAATTGTTATTGCTACATAGGTGCACAAGAATACCAACGTCATAGACACCTTGGGAGAAAACGAAGAACCTTTGTTTCTGCATACATGGAATACAGGTTGGTTTGGGAGAGTGAGGGTGGACGGATGGAAATTGGGGGACGGGGGAGTTGCTGAGGATGTTGGGGAGAAGAAACATTAATGTTGTGTTTGTGAAGAAGCCTGCACTGCAGAAATAGGTCCCCAGACAGCCCGCAACTCCTGGACCTGCCCTGGTCCAGCCTTGGGAGTCCTAGGGGTCCCCTGGCGTGCCAGCTCAGGGCTGTTTGAAGTCTGCAATGTAGCTTTAAGTGTTCATGGTGATATCTGATCAGCTGCTGTCACCATGGCTACCGCTCTTATCTCGTGAGGCCAGCCGCTCTCACGATCTGAATTCCAGGTTAAAAAAATATAGGATAGGGCTATAGCCTTAGCCTGGCGAGAGGCCTCCCGCGCTGCAGCACACTGGGCGCGAAATCAGCAGAATTTCACATTGGATTGGGGCAGTGATTTTTATCGAAAAGACCCGAAAAGACACCCGAAAAGACCCGAAAAGACACCTGAAAAGACCCGAAAAGACCCGAAAAGACCCGAGGAGACACTCAATTACCTGAGAAGACCTGAAAAGACCCGAGAAGACCCCAAAAGACACCCGAAAATACCCCAAAAGAGGGCAGTGAATTTTATCGAAAAGACACGAAAATACGTTTTGGGTCTTTTCGGGTGTCTTTTGGGGTGTATTTTTGGGTCTTCTCGGGTCCTTTCGAGTCTTCTCAGGTAATTTAGTGTCTACTCGGGTCTTTGCGGGTCTTTTTGGGTGTTTTCAGGTGTCTTTTCGGGTCTTTTCGGGTGTCTGTTCGTGTCTTTTCGATAAAAATCAGTGCCAGTGATTTTTAACGAAAAGACCCGAAAAGACACTCGAAAAGACCCGAAAAGACACATAAAAAGACCCAAAAAGACCGAACAAGACCCGAGAAGACACTAAATTACCTACGAAGGCCCAAAAAGATCCGAAAAGACCCGAAAAGACACCCGATAAGACCTCAAAAGAAGGCAATGATTTTTATCGAAAAGACCCGTAAAGACGTGTTGGGTCTTTTCGGGTGTCTTTTGAGGTGTCGTTTTGGGTCTTCTCGGGTCTTTTCGGGTCTTCTCAGGTAATTTAGTGTCTTCTCGGGTCTTTGCAGGTCTTTTCGGGTCTTTTCAGGTGTCTTTTTGGGTCTTTTCGGGTGTCTTTTCGTGTCTTTTCGATAAAAATCACTGCCATTGATTTTTATCGAAAAGACCCGAAAAGACACCCAAAAAGACCCGAAAAGACACATGAAAAGACCCGAAAAGACCAGACAAGACCCGAGAAGACACTAAATTACCTAAGAAGACCCGAAAAGACCCGAGAAGACCCCAAAAGACCCCAAAAGAGGGCAGTGATTTTTATCGAAAAGACCCGAAAAGACCCCAAAAGACCCGAAAAGACACCCGAAAAGACCCGAAAAGACACTCGAAAAGACCCTAACAGACCCGAAACGACCCGAAAAGACCCGAAAAGACACGGGAAAAAACCCCAAAAGACCTCAAAAGACCCGAGAAGACCAGAGAACACCCGAAAAGGCGCCCTCTCTCTCGCCCTCTCTCTCTTTCTCTCTCTCTCTCTCTCGCTCTCTCTCTCTCTCTCTTTCTCCCTCTTTCTCTCTCTATCTCTTTTTCTCTCTCTTTTTCTCTATCTCTCTCTTTCTCTATCTCTCTCTTTCTCTCTCTCTATCTCTCTCTCTCTCTCGCCCTCTCTCTCTATCTCTCTCGCTCTCTCTCACTCTCACTCTCGCCCTCTCTCTCTCTCGTCCTCTTTCTCTCTCTCACTCTCTCTCCCTCCCTCCCCCTCTCTCTTTCTTTCTCTATCTCTCTCTCACTAATACTTTCGCCCTCTCTCTCTTTCTCTCGCCCTCTTGCCCTCTCCTCTCTCTCTTTCTCTCTCTCTCTATCTCTCTCTAACACTCTCTCTTCTCTCTCTCATCTCTCTCTTGCTCTCTCCTCTCTCACTCTCATCTCGCCTCTCTCTCTCTCGTCTCCTCTCTCTCCTCTCTCTCCTCTCATACCTCTCTCTCCTCTCATCTCTCTCATCTTCCTTCTCTCTCTCTCTCTCCCTCTCGTCTCTCTCTCTCCTCTCTCTCTCTCTCTCTTCTCTCTCCTCTCTCTCCTCCTCTCTCTCTCTCCTCTCTCTCTCTCGCTCTCTCCCTCTCTCTCTGTCCTCTCTCTCTCTCTCTCTCGCTCTCTCTCTCTCTCTCTCTCTCTCTCCTCTCCTCTCTCTCTCTCCTCTCTCTCCTCTCTCTCTTCTCCTCTCTCTCTCCCTCTCTCTCCTCTCTCTCTCTCTC
>JAWQFJ010017688.1:5000-7500 GCA_034096865.1 Theodoxus fluviatilis
AGTGACTTTTCACCCATAGCTTGGTCTAAAACTGCCGTTACTTCACTCTTGATCTTTGACGACCTGATGAATCCGTTACTGGCATCTGATGTCACAAACGCAGTTGAATGAACACGAAGCAGAGACACTTTAAAAAGCACTCTCTTCATTTCTTGAAGCACATATTAAGCCAGTGTCAATCATGGCAGTTTCAAAGAATAACTGAACAACTGAATTCTTTCACTGCCATTACTGGTACTCAGTTGAACTGCAGAGCATGGAGAAGCAACGCTTTGAAGCAGTTGAGACTGAGGATGCAACTGTAGAATTTACACTCTGCCATTACGTCAAACAGTGGCCTTGCAAGGTCCAACAACCCCAGGAAATATATCAGCCAGTGAAATGGGGTCCTGATGCTGTCACTGACGAAACGCAGGTTGACAACTGGTTTGCGTGGAGAAGTGCAGCTTTAAAAAAGTTATTAGAACAATCTTGAACAAATTAATTTAATAATGTGGATGCTTGCAATAGATGAAATGTAAATATGAAATGCTCTGAGACATGGAAAGAAGAGGGGTGAAGGAGGAAATGTGAACGTCTCCTACTGCTACTAATTCAGTTGTACTATGAACTGCATGATGCATCAACCAAATAAGATATACCAGTTTTCTCATTACCCACATAAGAAAGTTGATTATGGTGCTTTTGGATGATTTATTATTCCAAATACAAACACATACAAAAGTTACAGATGTCAGCTTTACCAATGTAATCACAATGAGCATAGAGCATGCATTTGCTATATGCAGGTAATGTGGGTTACCCAATTTTCAACATTTTGACAAACCGCCTAGCCAAAATAACGCTGCAGTCTTTCTTTCTGCCAGCCTGTGCCATCGAGCCCTTTTCCATTACATTTAATTTTTATTTATTTTTTATTCTTCTTACTTTCCTTCAATTGCCTTAGCCCCCGCCAAATGATATTTTGACACAAGTGAAGTTACTCGTTTATAGGGTTTGTCTGAAGCTGCCCAACAGCAATATCAATGAAATGTAGAAGTAAAACAGAGAAAGGACACACCTGGAAGGGGACATTGTGGCGGGTGAGGCGTTGTAGGCCTATAAGAACATGTTTGTAGGCCTCAAAGTAGGCCATGGATTCCACCATGGTGAAGCGCTGGTCTCGACGCACTGCTCGCACTCTTTCCGTGTCCCTGTAACCCCAGAGGCAGGCTTGAGTCAGTTCTGTCATGGGCCCTGTCTTCAGAGTACACAGCTACCACCTGTAACCCCAGAGGCAGGCTTGAGTCAGTTCTGCCATGGGCCCTGTCTTCAGAGTACACAGCTACCACCTGTAACCCCAGAGGCAGGCTTGAGTCAGTTCTGCCATGGGCCCTGTCTTCAGAGTACACAGCTACCACCTGTAACCCCAGAGGCAGGCTTGAGTCAGTTCTGCCATGGGCCCTGTCTTCAGAGTACACAGCTACCACCTGTAACCCCAGAGGCAGGCTTGAGTCAGTTCTGCCATGGGCCCTGTCTTCAGAGTACACAGCTACCACCTGTAACCCCAGAGGCAGGCTTGAGTCAGTTCTGCCATGGGCCCTGTCTTCAGAGTACACAGCTACCACCTGTAACCCCAGAGGCAGGCTTGAGTCAGTTCTGCCATGGGCCCTGTCTTCAGAGTACACAGCTACCACCTGTAACCCCAGAGGCAGGCTTGAGTCAGTTCTGCCATGGGCTCTGTCTTCAGAGTACACAGCTACCACCTGTAACCCCAGAGGCATGGTTGAGTCAGTTCTGCCATGGGCCCTGTCTTCAGAGTACACAGCTACCACCAGCCCCAACCCACCACAAGACTTATGTTCAGTTTTAACTTAGGGCACGTCCCACAACTCCTTTCTCCACACCTTCCCACATGGAAACAGCAGTTGCTCCTTTTTAGGTTTCCCTCCTCTGACAAGTTGTTCTAAATGTAGAGGGGGAAACAGTCAGGAGTATCCTGCTTGATCACTAAGGGTAAAAAAAGTTGTGGCTACAGTAACCTGACCACCCTCTTTTTTTCCTGCTGACCCTAAACTTTTTTACAATAGTGCAAAAAAAGAAAAGAAGAGAAAGTAACAATTAACTGCATGCTATCCCATCATTTATGCCCTATTAGCACTCAGGGAATCCACTATTTGTTTAAAAAAAGAGAAAAAAGACAGGAAAAAAAAGCTTTTTCAACAAAAGAAAAATGATGAGTCATGTTCAATCTGGCCTTTTCTATAATACTATATGAATAAACAAATGAATGAATGAATGAATGAATGAATGGATAAACAATAAATAAATAAATAAATAAATAAATAAATAAATAAATAAATAAATAAATAAATAAATAAATGAATGAATGAATGAATGAATGAATGAATGAATGAATAATTAATACAGTTCAAGCCAACCTTCCAACTCAATTTTTTGGGACATGTTACCTTAACCACCATTTTTGGGGGGTGGGGGCCTAACTTTAGAACTATGAGAT
>JAWQFJ010017688.1:17500-25000 GCA_034096865.1 Theodoxus fluviatilis
CATCTCTCCTACGTGCATATATATCACAAAAGTGCAACAAGTGGCAGGCTTGAGTATCCCACCCCCATCCCAGAGTTATGATCAGGAACCCATGTCAGTTCCGCGTCCCAGAGTTGCACGTACGTGCGTGCTGGATCTAAAACGCGAACTGAGCGTGTGTGAGGTAGGGGGTGCTTTCCCCACAAAACAAGAAAGGAAGTATATAAAGAGCACAAAGCCGCGTGGCGATGGGTAGCTTTTGAATATATAGTTTGTACGAATCGAAAAGATGTGTAACGGCCGTATGTATAGGACTCCACGAGCGGATGCACCTCCCACGCGTTTGCTGTTCTCTCCACTTGGTGTCGGCCTAAATGTTTGAAGCACGACAAGTGTAACTTAGAGTTAGACAACTTTTCCTACTCGATATATATGATTGCACTTAGCAGCGAAGTGTGCTTCTGGGCTCGCACGCACTCGAGGGCTCGTTGTAAGAAAAAAGAAACTCATGACAATGTAAAGTTTCCACTGGATCGAACTAGAAACCTTCACGTGCAACTTCCTCAACTCCGTTCAGTTCATTATCATTATGATTGTTTACGTCCTCGTACGCAAGCGCTTATCATTCTTCGCATTGAATTCTGACCATGAATCGGGCCAGGTCACACTGATGACATGATGACACGACATCTCACTCACAGTTTCAACATGAACGTATTCCTATCGAACATGAAGCGAGCCATCATGTGTCGGTTGTACCACCTATCTAGTAGTAGAAGAACATAATGGCTGGCGGCACCATGAACGTCATGTGACTGAGCGGGTTTTCCCCGCGGCTGACGTAAACGCGATCCGATCGAACTGTCGTCTGCTTTTCGCTTGTCAAGTTCGTGACACGCACAACAATTTTTTTTCCCCACCCCCCCCCCCCCCCCCCCCCCCAAATTCCAGACGAGGCAGGTGACAAGAAAGAAAGAAAAAAATGCGACGCAATCCCGAAACGGCTGACCTTCAACATAGAAATAAAACACAAAATAAAATTATGGTTGGCTACTGCAGTGCACTGACGGAGACGCGTTGTCGTCACTTCCGGAGTTATTTGTAGAAGCCGCACGGTGCTTTTCAGGAGCACACAAAACCATGCTTGATTAGGAGGCGAGCGCTAGTCTGCTTAAGTGAGGGTGGAAACATGGTCTTGACCGTTTTCGTGACATCTCCCACGAATCCTGCTACGAAGAATCGATAGGCTTCCAAAGACCTATAATTCTTACACTCTTCCAACGTGTACGCCGATATTTCGAGTACAACTAAATATGTCCACGGCACTCGTTGGCGGAATGTTCCTCAATTCCGGATCAAGTTGGTTCTTCGTCAGCTGGTATGGATGGATGGATGGATGGATGGATGGATGGATGGATGGATGGAGATTTACGGCTTATCAGCCTGTGTAGGCTATGTAAGGCTACCGAGCACAAAAACCACTAGAATAGTTCCGAGTCAACGCAAATTAAGTCACGATGTTCCTAGTTATTCGCCTCTTACGAATCGCGAAGGGAGACGCGGTGGGTCAATTCTTACACACACACACCCCTCCCTCCTAACCCACAGAGAGACAGACAGACAGACAGACAGACAGACAGACAGACAGACAGACAGACAGACAGACAGACAGACAGACAGACAGACAGACGGACGGACGGACGGACGGACGGACGGACGGTCGGACACAAAGTGACAGACAGACAGACACATACACACACACGCGCCCGCGAGAGAGAGAGAGGGAGAGAGAGAGAGAGAGGGGGGGGGAGGGGGTAAGACAGACAGACGGACGGACGGACGGACGGACAGGCAGACAGATGGGCAGACAGATGGGCAGACAGATGGGCAGACAAACAGGCACACAGCTGAACAGACTGAAATGTATTACTAGTAGAAGCACCACCAAAGAAACAAATCTACACACGCACGCACACAATAGCGGGTGGGTGGGTGCAAGCGGGGCAGAGAAGCAGGAGGGATTTGATAATAAGCAGAATACTTCATATACCAGCAAATTGTTATCCCAGTTTGCAAAAATTCTATTCACTCAGGACCAAAAAAGGTACGATGATTATGAACCATAGGCCTGTCACGACGCCGTCCATGTGACGCGAGGGCAGAGGTATGAATACGCACAGTATGCTTTTAGTTACTCAGGCCATTATGTAGATTCAACAGATCCACAACGCACGTCACGTTGACGTACACACGAGGAAGTGTAGGGGGTTAGGGACGGGGGTGGGGGTGGGAAAACCAGACTGGTATTTGCACATACTCAGCAGAAAGATTGTTGACTATTTGCGCAGCTGAATGATAGCTTACTTCACTTTACAACGATGGAGGCGATGTCTTTGTTCAAGAAAAAAAGGGAGCCCCCACTGAGCCTCAAATGTATGCACTGCATGCAATGTAGGTCTCCATTTTTCATCGTGTGACGTGAATCCAGACTGACGTACATGTATTCATACCACCAAAAGAGTAAATTTCACTTCATAACCGTGCACGTGTCTTGTGTGTGTGTGTGTGTTTGGGCACGAGAGAGAGAGAGAGAGAGAGAGAGAGAGAGAGAGAGAGAGAGAGAGAGATAGAGAGCGCTTCTGTTGGGCTTGCAGGATGGCCACCTGGTCAGCAGTCCTGTTGAGCATGGCCATCAGAGGACGATTCTTCTCCGGTTCTGCTTTACTTAAAGGCGCCTACACACGTACCGGTTGTCCCCCGGTTTTGCTGCCGATCCGGTCCCGGTTGACTCATTTGCATACAATCTTGCCCGGTTCTTGTGACTAGGGCTGGCTCTATTTTTCAACCCGGTCCTGACCGATTCATATGCCCGGCGACGCGAGATCTCGCGTTCTGGCGACTAGTCGCAAATTTTAATGGCTGACATTGCCTACGCTTCGCACAGAAAACGCTGTATTTGCGGATACTAAAAACCAATCCAAAGAAAATGTAAGCCATGAACACCATTAATTTATCAAAGCTGTATATTGAATGCATCAGTAGGTCGGGAAAGCTTCAACTTTTTACAAATCGAATGCAGGTCAACGCAGATCTAGGCGGCGAAGAATCTGCTCCACCGCTTCGTTGCGTGTTCGCACATAAAACACTGTATTTCGGGATACTAGAAACCCCATCCAAATAAAATGTAAGCCATGAACAGCATTAAATTATCAAAGCTGTGTGTTGAATGCATCAGTAGGTCGGGAAAGCTTCAACTTTTTACAAATCGAATGCAGGTCAACGCAGATCTAGGCGGCGAAGAATCTGCTCCACCGCTTCGTTGCGTTTTCGCACAGAAAACGCTGTATTTCGGGATACTAGAAACCCCAACCAAAGAAAATGTAAGCCATGAACAGCATTAAATTATCAAAGCTGTGTGTTGAATGCATCAGTAGGTCGGGAAAGCTTCAACTTTTTACAAATCGAATGCAAGTCAACGCAGATCTACGCGGCGAAGAATCTGCTCCACCGCTTTGTTGCTTGTTCGAACAGAAAACGCTGTATTTCGGGATACTAGAAACCCCAACCAAAGAAAATGTAAGCCATGAACAGCAATAATCTATCAAAGCTGTGTGTTGAATGCATCAGTAGGTCGGGAAAGCTTCTATATTTTAAAATCCGACAGGCAGGTCTCACGCATAGACTACATGTGGAAGCGTCGTTACCATAGCTAGGCAAAGGGCCGTAATTCTAAATTCTGACCTCGCTTCGCGTAAATGAAAATCGCCTGAGTTCGCGGCCTCGGTGTAATCGTTGCGTGTGTTGTCAACCCGATTTTTACACGCACGGTCAGACCGGATCGGGAGCAAAATCGGCTTGAAAACCGGTACGTGTGTAGGCGCCTTAAGCGGTGGGCCCGTCGCACATCGCCCTCCTTCAGCTGTTCACAGTTCTCCGGCGACTGCGAGGAGTCCTCAGCTAAATTGTACAGCAGAACATCGTCTCGTCTACTGTCTTGATCTTGCCTCTCTACGTTTTCTTCCAGCCTCGACAATCTACTTTGTACTTCTGCCTGTTGTATAATACAACACTCAGTGTGTGCGTGTGTGTGTGTGTGTGTGTGTGTGTGTGTGTGTGTGTGTGTGTGTGTGTGTGTGTGCGCGCGCGCGTGTGTGTGTGTTTGATATGGAAAATGTGCTATACTAAATTTTGTGTACATATGTGTGTGTGTGTGTGTGTGTGTGTGTGTGTGTGTATGTGTGTGTGAGAATATGTGCGTGCGTGCGTGTGTGTGTGATGGGCGCGCGCGCGCGTGTGTGCGCGTGCGTGCATGTGATGTGTATGTAGTGTGAGTGCGTGTGTTTGTGTGTGTGTGAGTATGTGTTTATTTGTGTGTGTGTGTGTGTGTGTGTGCGTGCGTGCGTGAGTTTGTATGTGCGTGGGTATGTGTTTGCGTATGCATATGTGTGTGTGTGTGTGTATGTTCGTGCGTGTGTGTGTGCGTATGTGTGTGTTTGTGTGCGAGTATGTGATGTGTGGTGTGTGCGTGTGTTCGTGTGTGTGCGCGCGTGCGTGTGCGGATGTGTGTGTGTGTGTGTGTGTGTGTGTGTGTGTGTGTGGTGTATATTTCAGTGATTTGTAGCAGAAGGATACGCTATCTTGTGCCTGTGGGAAAGTTTGATACGTTAACGTTAAACACAACTGAAGGTTCAGTCTTATTCACGAAGACTTTGTCATGGAATGTCAAACGGACCCTACACTGAAGCAGTTGCTGCGAGACATGATTGTAATTGATCATCCATTTTCCTACGAGTGCTACCGATTTAAACTTGAGTGGGGGAAAAAAGATAGATTTTCTTTGCAGAAAGTAAAAGCGTGCGAAAAAGACTATCATAGGCATTTGGCATGCACTCATGTTTTGAAATTCAAGTTTGAAATTACCTCACATCCAAATGTATGTGAGCGTCCAATTGAACACGCGGACTGGGTCCCTTATAAGTGATTTCGAGTAATCAGTCAACATGGCAAAAGAAAGAAATAAAGCATTTCAATAATTCTTATTCTGAAAGTTTGATAATTCATACCTTATTGAGCTTATAGAAAAAATTCTGCTCTAAATGAAATAGTTAAGCATTTCTTGATACACAACCTTGAGAAAAATGACAACATAACTGCTTAAATTTGCGATGGAGAGATCATGGTTGTTTTAAAATGTCGTTAAAATCTCAGACAGCCCAGTTATGTTGAGTCTTGGCGACTGGAAATGTTTTGATTCATATGGTCATGCAAAAATAAAAGAAAAAAGAAAGAAAAAAGAAAACTTAGGTCATTAGCCTTCTTGTCACATGAACGTTCACAATTGTGCTCCGAGTGTATCACTGCATGACAACTTCAGTTTCTTGAAGACTCTGCACAGGACATGCGGTCATCTGGACAGTGAAACGAGTGTCCAGATATTAAATGCGTGCTGCAAAGAAACGCATGATGGCACCAAGGGTGACCCGCAAGTGACGGCACATTGTCTAAACAGACACTATAGCAATGAGCAATGGATGACAAAAATCGCTGTTCGCAAACACGGCGATACCTTGCTGTTGTTATTAATGTTACTGTTGTTGTTGTTGTGGTGATGGTGGTGGTGGTGGTGGTGGTGGTGGTGGTGGTGGTGGTGGTGGCGGCTTTGATGGTGGCGGCGAATGTTGTGCTGGTGGTATGGTGGTAATGGTGATGGAAGTGTAGTGGTGCTGCTGCTGGTGGAATTTGTTGCAGCAGTATTGAGAGTGACGACGGTAGTGGTGGTGGCGATGCTGCTGCAATTATCAGAATTGAGTAAAGGACAAGTGGAAACACAATAAACATCCTGATATACGGCCTAAGGTTAGTCTCGTGACTGGGCCTTCTCACTGATGCACAAGGTCTTAATGAAAACCCATGACTGAAGGCAAATCACATGCGACATGAGCTTCTACGGGACGTTGCTCGTGCAGTGACCAGTGGCGAAGGTGCCCACAACGAATCGTGAAGGTCAGTAAGTGCACGTGTGCATTTGACGATTAAAATATGTCATCACCACTAGCATTTGCTTAGCTTTACGTGTTTTCTAAGGATTGGATTACGATTGTTTCCAACAGCAAAACGTCTGCATACGTGGCTACTATAGAGAAATCTCGGTGAACACTTTCGATCCGGGCAGCGTGCACCTACGTGGCTAGTTGCTCTTCAGTAAGATTGCTAGGATTCCTCCATACGTAAATACAAAGGCTTGATGGAATTATTTGATAGAGAAAATGTTAAATGCGTGTGTCTTGAATTGTTCCCGTTCGACTTCGTCGTGAATTCATACCATTTGACACCAATTATTCTTTAACAATCAGGCTCTATAACATAATTATTGGTGATGCGGCCGATCAACCAATCAGACGCTTCCTACTGTTTTGCTTTGGCAAGTATGCCCATGTGCGTGTAGACCTACTGTAGCCTGTAACGTTCCAAAGTATGAACCGTTCCAAAGTATGAACCGGAAATCGTCGCAGAGTTATCTGCCCGGCTCTCTCTTTATGCGATTTACCGCTCCTGCACCTGTTCTTCGCATGGAATATATCCCGACAAACGACGCATTAGTTGCTTTACGAGTTTTTGTGTTTTTGGTGCATTTGTGTCGTTTAACACATAATGTAGCGTTCAAAAAAGTGTTTCCCCGTGAAAAGCCGTCTCCCCTGCCGGAAATAATATGGGAGTCGCCTCCCTGTAGTCTATTTGTAGTCTGGTTTTATAAAACGCGACCGTTGACTGACTTGGCACGCCCGGGGAGTTATGCTAAGATCCGGCCGCGTTAATATATCTGCGTTTTGTGACAAACGTCTTGCTCGGCGGTACTGTACTCCATGCACCTTAACGGTGCGCGTGATTCAGGTGTAATCTTAAGCTAAACGACGTTCCGAATGTTTCCGACTTCGACCATTTCAGCAGCGCCAATAAACGTCGTTTTGCTTAAGATTACACCCGAATCATGCGCACCGTTAAGGTGCATGGAGTACAGTACCGCCGAGCAAGACGTTTGTCACAAAACGCAGATATATTTACGCGGCCGGATCTTAGCATAACTCCCCGGGTGTGCCAAGTCAGTCAGGCGGAGTGGCGGGTGCCGTCTCTTTTTAGAGTCGAATTATTAAGAGTACCGGGCAGATAACTCTGCGACGATTTCCGGTTTATACTTTGGAACGGTTCATACTTTGGAACGTTACATAGCCTACTAACATCCACGCATAGGTACGATCTCTGCCTTCTTCTTCAGACTGAGTTGTTTAAGTTTTCAATCCTCCCGCTCGTGATGACTGTCCAGCAATACCTGTATGCCTTCTAGGAGTAAGTTCATAACCTAGCTGGCAAACAGCCAAACCCACTTTGGGCACGCACCCATTTCGATTTATTAAAAAATCAGTCGACGAGGGCGGTAACTCTTTTGTGTAGGACGTTGGCACGCGTCCAAGCACTATACGTGTCATGGCACTGCGTGGTAGGTTTATTAATTCAAAAGCATTT
>JAWQFJ010017688.1:30000-32500 GCA_034096865.1 Theodoxus fluviatilis
CTCCACTCCTCACCTCCCCTCCCTCCTTCCTCCGTCTCCTCCCTCCTACGCTCACCTCCCTCCTCCTCCTACATCATCTCCTCTCGCGCCGTCGTCCTTTACCTCCCTCCGCCCTCCCCCACCTCCCTCCCTCCCTCCTCCCTGCACCCTCCTCTCCTCCGCCTCCTCCCTCCTCCTTCCTCCTCCCTCCTCCTCCTCCTCCCTCCTCCTCCCTCCTCCTCCTCTCTCCTCTCCTCCTCCTCCTCCTCCTCCTCCTCTCCTCCTCCTCCCCTCCTCCTCTCCTCTCCCTCCCTCCTCCTCTCCGTCCTTCCTCCTTCTCCTCCCTCCTCCTCCTCCTCCTCCTCTCCTCCCCTCCCTCCTCCCCTCCTCCTCCTCCTCCTCCCTCCTCCTCCTCCTCCCCCTTCCTCCCTCCCCTCCCCCTCCTCCCCTCCCCCTCCTCCGCCCTCTCCTCCCCCCTCTCCTCCCCCTCCTCCCTCCTCCCCCTTCCTCCCCTCCTCCCCCTCCTTCCCCTCCTCCCCTCCTCCCCTCCTTCCCCCTCCTTCCCCTCCTTCCCCTCTCCCTCCTTCTCCCCCTCCTCCCCCTCCTCCCACTCCTCCCCCTCCTCCTCCTCCTCCTTCTCCTCCCTCCTCCTCCTCCCCCTCTCCCCCCCCCCTCCTCCCCTTTCCCCTCCTCTTCCTCCCTCCTCTCCTCCTACTCCTCCTCCCTTCTCCTCCTCCTCCTCCTCCTCCTCCTTCCTCCTCTCTCCCCTTCCTCCTTATCCTCCCTCTCCTCCTCCTCCTCCTCCTCCTCCTCCTCCTCCTCCTCCTCCTACTCCTCCTCCTGCTCCTACTCCTCCTCCTCCTCCCTCCTTTATTTTGTCTGCTTACCGTGATCGCATGAAATAATCTCATCATTATTTCAATATATTTGTCATGAGAGTGACAACTAATGCGTTGACATGTAACTCGTTTCTTAACCTCACATCTCTCTCTCTCTCTCTCTCTCTCTCACACACACACACACACACACACACACACACACACACACACACACACACACACACACACACACACACACACACACACACACACGCACACACACATATCCTCACTGCTGTCAAGCTGCTATGTTGTCCGGAGAGCAGAGTATTGAAAAAAAGGTATACGTTGGCTCGCGCATTTCGATGAATTCATATGGGGCACATCGCTACATAGCACTGCTGTAATCGTAAGAAGACAGGCAGCTTTTATCAAGCAAGTTTCGCCATCGAGTCAGTTTCAGTCAAAGCAAGAGGCAGTATGTACTGCTTCCCGTCAAGCACAGTTGGCTGGTTATTTGGGTAGGTTGCATTGGGTTGGGTTGGGGTAGGGTGGGGTGAAGGGATGGTTTGGGATGTTTGGGTTGAATTGGGTTTATCGGATGAGTTTGGTTGGTCGAGTTGGATTTGGTTGGGTTGGATTGGTTAAGTTGGACTGAGTAGGTTGGTAGATAGATAGGTAGGTAGGTTGGTTGGGTTGAGTTGAGTTGTGGTGGGGTGGGGGTGGGGAGGGGAGGGGAGGGGAGGGGAGGGGAGGGGAGGGGAGGGGAGGGGGGAGGGGAGGGGAGGGGAGGGTAGGGGAGGGGAGGGGAGGGGAGGAGTTGGGTTGGGTTGGGTGGTTGGTTGGTTGGTGGGTTGGGTTATTCGGTGGGTGGGTGGTTTTGGTATTAAACCGGCTGGCTGGCTGGTTGGTTGATTGTTGATTGGTTGGTCTTAAGGTGAAATACTTGTTGACATTGTTTTTTCCTACCAGGACTTAAACAGTATGACTGAATGAAAGCTCGACCAGGTGAACCAAACACGGTTTGTATCGATATCGAAGTGGTGTTGGAATCGATGCTGTCAATGAGATAGTAGGGAAGGAGGTGTATACTGATTCATCCACGAATGTCATCACGTCCTTCCCACTCTACCGAAGGCAGGAATTGAATCACGCTTACTTACACTAGGCCTAGACATCGAGAACAGAAAAGTGACGATATGAGAAAAGCCGACAAACAGATCCCCTTTTGAGAATGAAAGACTGAGCGAGGTTTTCCCTGAAGTTACTGCATGGTTGTTTGATTTGTGAGCCCTCTGTGGAGAATTTGTTCGCTTTGGATAAACAACTATGCCTATCCTGTTTATTCCAGGACCCCATGGTGTGACTTTTGACATGGCCTGGCGACGCAACCATGGAAACGACGTGAGAGAGTAAGAGTTACTTCCCTTGGTCATGGAAGGTGGCATTTTGCAGTTTGACAGTACGAACAAAAATTATCCATAAAGTAAACATGCTGTTTCAGTGTGACGAAGCATTTTGAGGTTTTTATATCTGAAACTGACTGGATGATAATGAGCTCCGTCGAGATCGAGTCAAACAGAGTTATTTTTTCCTACTTTCAGCAAAACAATGGCGCGTCGCTTACAAAATCTGTGAAAGACACGACTGTTTTTGGAGCAGAAAGTTTGTTGTTTCTACAATGGTGACCTCCTGCTGTGTGA
>JAWQFJ010017689.1:0-17500 GCA_034096865.1 Theodoxus fluviatilis
GCGCTGTTTTACCTTCCAATGTTTTGTATTTGGTTTGTAATATTACGCGGCCATCAGAACCTCACCGTGTTCCAGACATTTATATCTTAGTGAATGGGATGCTTATTTTCTGGATTAAATATCTCGGAATAAAGTCAAAGAAGACGTTTGAAATTCCAAACGCTGTTAACGCTACAAGTAGATCATTACAGTTCCATTTTCTGATGAAGAGGATATATCAGAGTAGTTTTTAAGTTATATAAGTGCGTTATCAGATAGAAAGCCATTGAAATGAAGATACACTTCCAAGAGGCAACACTTGTTTGGTGATAGTTGGATTTTTCTCATCTGATATCTGCAAGATAAACTGTTGTGCAAATTTGGTTCATCCATCTTCATCCCCCATCCACCTCCCCACCCCATCCCGAATATTCAGTAAAACGAAACACCAAAATAGTATAGCGCATAGCGAGAGAAGGCATTCAGAGAGTTGCTAGTGCACGGCATGACTACATTGTAGTTCAAGAACTATTAAAATGACCAGGAAAAATGCCAAGCAATAACAATTCAAACATCTTTTGAAAGAGCTATATTTCTCTTTGACCCTAACATTTGAACAAAATATTGACGAGGACACACATACAACTGAAACATATACAGTGTGAATCCTCAGAGTAATAAAAATCGACGGCATGCAGTAGACCTTTACCAGTTAGTGTAATTCATTCCTCACATAAAACAACAACAATTACACAGGGAACCAATGTTTGCTCGCAATATTGATGATGTAATAGCTGAAAAGGCAGCACACTGAAAGTAAAGTCTCACTTTCTAAAATTACAAAATCTTAAAAAATCATGCAGCATATAAGAGCACTAAAGTGAAATCGGACAAAAAGGGCCATTCTTTATTTACTATACAAAGGCATATCATTTGCACTGTGCTGCAGCAAAATTACAGGGTTACATATTCCGAAACATCTGTCTGTTGGAAAAGCACTTGCAACGACAGCTGAGCATAGGTCATTGCTCCCGTCAACTCTTCACAGCTTGTCAAACTACCAATAAAACTAAGAATTTTCACTTACGTGAGTGTACAGGATAAGCGGCAAATATGAGTTTTTTTATGTTTCGTGTAACGACGAACACTGTTGAAGAGTAATTCATCACGGCTAGGGGATTGTGCGTCGTGGTGTGTACTACACTAATCAAAGCCCGACGTTGTTTCCCTTTGAAAACGCAATCGCTTCAAAGCTATGCTTTGAATTATCATCGTTTGTCTCTTTTTCTTCCACACTTAATGCCGTGGCATCACTGTGAGACGGATCAAAAGGATGATTAACCCCTTTTTTCAGATTAAGTATGATTTACGGCTGTTGCGATAAACCTCTTTCGATAAACATGGCAAACTGAAACTGAACGGCATTCGTTTGACGTCCATTGGTGGCAAGGTCGGTTCTTTCTCTTTCAAATTTAAAGTGCGGCGCGAAAGCTGTTCATGATGACTTTGGATTCTCAGTTTGCGGTTAAACCCTGACCTCGAAATCAAAGAGAGTGTTCCTCTCCCACGCCCTTAACCTTCATTCTCACGACCGTAACCTCGAGACACGAGGCGCCGTCTCGTCTTTGGATCCAGGCCACGCAGACGAAAATGCTGAGCAATGCTCACATCCACCTTTTCCTTCACGTCATGAGAAACTGTCGGCCCTGTGAAGATGACGGAAGTCTTCAAAGCCTACGTGTCGCCCGAGATCTGGCTTGGATACAAGACTGCCCGAGCCTCTTCTTTGTGGCACTGGCTTCGCCATCCTTCGCTATCTGGCCCTTGTAGTTGCTGTCGACCTTCGAGATCTTCTGAGTCAACCCGCCTTTCAGGTGGCTTTGCTTGTTATGAATTCTGTCGACGTCGGCAGCGAAACTTTTAAAACCCGGCCAGAATGTCGTCAGGCTCGTATAGTTGCTAATGTCCTTCAAAATAATCTGAATCAACCTCTTCATTTGATGAATCGGGTTGTTGAGAATTGTGATGGCGTCATTTCAGCCCTAAAACAGTTCAACTGAAATGCTTTAAAAATATTTAGAAGTATTGACATCTGCTAGCTGTTAAAACATCGTTATCAACACTTGGATAAAACACATGTGGAGAAGAGTTCTTTCTCCAAACTGAAATTGAAGTATTCCGCAAACTAATCTAGGCTTTCTTAACATGTTGTTGTCTTTGCAAACAGTGTACATTCGTTCGACATCACTTCGTCTCAAAACCGCAGAACTACCACCACCCACCCCCCCACCCCCAAAAACCCCTCCCACCCCCCCACCCCCTGTAATGAAAACACGAGTTGAAGACTGAAGTTCATCGTCATGTTGCAACAACAGCACTTTTACATCAGAACTGCGCTCACCCAGACTCTGGACATGAGGTCCACGAGAAAAGGCGGTGTTGGCACAATGGCTGGCGACGTGGGCCGCGAGTTCGGTCCACAAACACGGACAAGTTTTCCTTGGTGTGGCGACTCTGCATACCACGCAGGTGCGATGAGAGAAAACTGGGAAGGTTAATCAAAGCTTCGACACAGTTCGACGTGACCCAGCCTTACGGGAACAGCAGAGTTGTTGAAGAAGAAAGAGGAATTCTGAGGAAATGTTGACTGCACAACTCCCCCGAGAGGCACGGCTCCCTTGACAGAAGAAAGGCTGACTGTCTTGAATGACGTTCTATTCAAGTTTAATCAACGGCAAGGTAAAAATCATGTCGTGGTCACTGAGTACGGAATGTGAAATAAAGTGCATCGATCTGGGTGAGGTCGTGTGCCCTTGCCTAGGTCTGGGTGCTCGTCGCGTTTCATTCCAGACGCGGGTGATGGCCTGTGTAGACATGGACCTAATCAAGGCGTGCTGTGTGGTGTCGTACAAGGAACTGGTAAGTAAAACCCTTGCGTAATTTACCCAATACCTGTCGTATTTGTTTGTAGCTTTCCTTTGAGCAACGTGAAATACCATTTCAAAGAATCGAAATGAGTTGATAACAGAGCTTTTTATTCAACGACATTTTAAATACGGATAGCTTGTCCATTTTGAAACATTATCACAGTCACTTTAGATGTCTGCTCGAAATAACTATTTGCTTAGTTTTTGAAGGTTATCGAGATATACAAATATCAAACGGGTATTACATTTCAAGGCCATTGTTTAACCATCTATTTAGTCATGCATCATGCAATTTGCGTCGCGCGCATCTTTGAAGAGCGATGTAATGTAAAACATATACTTTCAATATCCTGAGGTCTAAATGTGACCTCACACCATAAAATAGGTTGCATCGTGATCTCAAAATAACTTATGAATTATGCAGCATTTGTAAAAAGAAATTGGCATGCTCTTTAGGATGGATTTGGGATGATTGGTGCAAATACACAATGCGACCCACTCCGTGGTACGGAGTCACAGACGAGATGAAACTTTTGTCAGTGAAAACTACATTGCTCACACGTTTTGTGTTGGAATCGGCATACTCATGCTCGACAACGAAGCAAGCACTAATTCTTACGACAAATAGTGTTTCCCTCCGCCAATTAAGGAGGTTATGTTTCATCCTAGTTTTGTTACTTAGTTATTCGGCGAAATAATTCAAAAAGTTCAAAACTGATTCGAATGAAATTTGGTACAAGGCCAGGGTTTTATCCAAGAACAATCCTTTACACATTGGAGGTTCTCTGTAATCATGTTTTGGAATTACGACCAGACAAAAAAATCTTATCACTCATTACGAAGATAATGACGTCAGATTTATGATGACGCCAGCGTATGCATGCCGCACTCAGAGACCTCCGCTGAAAGGAACTGAACTACACAGTCACGGCAGAGAAATTGTGGCGTTCTTGGTGGAGGTTTGTGTTCTCAGAGTGCTCTCTAGTTTGCAATGCGCAGTATATGAACACGTATATCTGAGCAGATTCGATGTAGTTTTGTTTTGAGTGCAAACAGCACATTAGCATACATGTTGGGCATTTCATGACGATGGATGGATGGAGGAATACGACCTGTCAGCCTCTGTAGGCTATTTATGGCGAAAGACGACGGAAATTACAAGTTTAAGCAAAGGGAAATCAAATCACGATGTCCTGAGTTAGTCGTCTCTTACGAATCGCGTATGGAGACGAGGTGGGTCCATCCTTACTCCCAACCCTCAGGAGGAAGGTGTTTTATGACTGATCAGATAAAAGACAAACTTTCATGAACACTACAGAAAAGAAACGCCAAAAGAATTTCGCAACAACAACAGCAACAGCAACAACAACAATAACAACAACAACAACACTTAAATATAAAATAAATTTTAAAAGTCACCTGTTTGATTCTCGACTGAAGTACAACACTTTTGTCTGTCTCTCATCTACAGGAGTTGGGTTCTGTTTGAGGAGCAATGTCTCTATGGCATGACATTGATATAGATTCATAATGCAGAGGTGCATCATCAAGTCACCGTCCCAAATCGAGGTTTATACACATATATGTGCGGTGGATGACGATTTATTCCTGGTTGACGACCCGTGGAGGCGAACCATTAAAAGGACGGTCAGCCCCTCAGCCTCTACTCGCTTGTTGAAACATGTCTATTAACAGGGGGAGATAGGCGAGCATGTTTTGGGGTTGGGCAATGTGCGAGGCGCAGTGCCGTGGTTCTATCCCTGGGACGGGAGTAATCTGCGTTTATATAAATATTCCGTTAAAAGGACTTCAGGAACAAAGGGCTGACCCTGGAGAGAGCCTTCAGAGCAGCAGCAGATGGAGATCCCTGGCCCCCGCTTCCAGCACCAGGCGGCGCAGAAAGGACTGAGTGAAAGAGTGAGCGTGTGAATACATGTCTACTGGAAACAGGCAATTGTGGGGAAACGGTTTTTTCATAGTGCATGTGACACTCTGTTTGCAACCAAAGTTTGCAAAGAACGCGTAATTTTTATGGGGCTCCCGCTCAAAGAAATCTCTCCATGGCAACAGAACATGCAGAGCATGTTTAGACGCGAGAGTTGTATTCACAATGGCGCTACACTCACGTGTATTCGTTCACAAGTAAGGCAAACTCAGAATAATTACGGAATGGGATGCAACGTCATCAGACGCAACTGCTGCATACACAACTAATAAAGGGTGTTCCTGTAGACGTAATAAACAACCACTTTTTGGTGGATGAAAATCTTGAAACTCACTTGGTATATGCATTGATGTGTTCAGCTCTCTGAATAAAGAAACTTATGAAATTGCAACAGGGACAGCGCAAATCCTGTAAGTTCTGTGTCAGTTTGGCCAAAATATCCGGACTGGTTCATCTTGGGAGGCCCGCTCACATAGATGAGTCAGTTATATCGTGTATTATAAGCAAAATGACCAAGCTGGCGTCAAACTTTGTCTAAAAGAAAAAGGTAGTCCAAGAAAATGTCAGTGCTCAAGGGCAATGCGTTGTGGGTAGGTACCTCTGACAGCTTTAAAGCTCAGTGTGTGTGTGTGTGTGTGTGTGTGTGTGTGTGTGTGTGTGTGTGTGTGTGTGTGTGTGTGTGTGTTTGTATGAATTTGTACGGATACGTTCCCGTAGGACTTAAGGTGCTACATTCAAACTTGGCACACATACTATAGGTGCCATAAGGACGGTCATAGGCTATCTACCTTTGTGGTAGCGACATCAGAGACCCGATTTTGGAGGGGAGGGGGGTGGGGCATTATGTTGCTGTTGTTGTTGTTGCATTTACTAGCGTTAAACCGTAAGTCCATGCTGACCCTTGCTTAAGGATACTGGCCCCAAGAGTGGTCACGCGTGGTAGAGATAAGAATGCTGAGGGCAAGAGGCAGGCGTGCACATATTTCCTGCCTGGTAGAGATGAGGATGCTGAGGGCAGAAAGAGGCGTGCACATTGATTCCTCTCAATAAAAATAATCCTTGTCCGTCCCTACACTTTAAGCACGTTCCCTCTGATAAGGCCCTGTTCTAGGAGGAGGATGAGAAGCACGGCGGTGGGGTGGAGAGGTGCGGGGTATATTGTGTGTACTATAACATGGGTTCGGTAGGCAGCTTGGTGAACAAGTGTAGCAAGTACTCACGCAAGAAGCTGGTCACAGAAGGGCAGAGCGAAGAGGCAGGGGTTTCACTCCCAACGTCTCCATGCTGTCAGCAACATGCCTCCCCCAAGCGACAGTCCAGAAAAACTGCACGTGCATCAGGCTCTGGACTGCAAATTGCGCAAGAGACTACACAGCGAGCAGGGTAACAGGTGAAGCCTGCAACCATCTGCTTCCATCCTCCTGTCTCCCTCCCTTTTCTGTTATTTCACCCTCCCTTCTACAGTTGCATCCTTGGGACAGGTGCTTCACCGACATTGCCTCTCCTACCGAAAAGTAAAACCGGTCACTGGGCGCTGCACAGCGGCGACCGGGGATGAAATTCCCTAAGAGAATTTCCTCAAAAAGAACCCCCAAAAATATTGTCATTATCATATCATTATCATTGGACAGTTGGTCGTCTTCTGCCATACTCCTCTGCAGCGTGTGGCGACATCCCATTTGGCAATTGTAGGGCTGAAGGATTTGCCTCCCTTTATCTAAATTTTGAGCGCGCACACTTAATGACACGCTTCCCCCTCCTCCCTCCCCCGCCTCTCTCTCTCTCTCTCTCTCTCTCTCTCTCTCTCTCTCTCTCTCTCTCTCTCTCTCTCTCTCTCTCTCTCTCTCTCATGGAACATCACGGCATACTATTGGATAAACTAGCTCTTTATTTTCATAGTCACACGACTGTGAAGTTTTTTCAGTCATTCCTGGATAATCGACAACAATGTGTCCAATTCGATGGGCATGTTTCCAAGTATGGTATTCTAAAAGCGGGTGTCCCACAGGGATCTGTACTAGGCCCCCTTCTATTATGTTTATTCATAAATGACCTACCCTTGCATGTCACAGATAGAAAGGTCTCATGTAACATGTTGCAGATGATACAACGCTGTCTACCGCGGACAGCTCAACCGAAACTGTGACAGATAAACTCAAAAAGAGTCTTGATGAAATATGTTGCTGATGTCTTTCAAATCATATGGTCCTCAACCTGTCCAAAACCAAGTATATGTTGATAACCACATAGCAAAAACGTCAACTACATCCTTTGTCACTCTCACTCTCACTTGATGCAGGGCCGATAGAAAAGGTGAAAGAACACAAAGTGCTTGGGGTGATGATTGACGAACAGTTAGACTGGAACTCACACATAAAGCAAAAAGATTTCAAGCAATCTCTTTCTACTGTCAAATCTAAGGCACTTTGTAGACACGGAAACCTGCAAAATCTTTTTCAATGCCCACATCGTATCACACATCAGTTACGCATCAACATTGTGGGATAACTGTAGTGAAGCAAATTTGAAGAGAGTTAATTCACTATACAGAAGAGCTTCTAAGCTTATGATCCCAAATAAATCTCTCAGCACTGAAAAGAAAATGGAAATGCTTGACATTTTGCCTCTCCATAAGCATCTGCAGCTCAATAAGTGTGTGCTTGTGAAAAAGGTAAAAGATGGCCGAACACCAGAATATCTAACCAAACTATTTGAGCAGTCATCATTCAGAGGACATGACAAATTTCTCCTGCCTCAGCCTCGCATCGATTTGTTCAAATCGAGCCTATCTTACTCTGGGGCTGCTCTGTGGAATACACTGCCTGATGACATAAAATGTATCAAGTCTTTGCCTATGTTCAAAGACAAAATTCGCACTATTCTCAGGCATCATCGTATGACATAGTTTTCCACGCTTTCATCCGACGTCTAGACAGTGGAACGGCTAAGTGTGTATCCTATATTGTCCATTTTTCACATATGCTTACTTCAGGCCACCCCTGGCTGAACTATTGGAGGGGTTCCGGCTGATTGGGGGTGGGGGAGTAGGGGAGGGAGTGTACATCAAAAGGCTTTGGCCTACATGTATGTTATTTGTTTTTAACATTTGGATGTTTAGAAAATGTTTTTATGTATATGTCATTGTAGTTACGTCAAGTTCCATATTTGAATTTTGCTTCTCTGGTACACTATCTACCCATTTTAGTATGCTTAAGAAATTGTACATGTATAATTCTTGCGATAATTAGACTGACTCTCTCTCTCTCTCTCTCTCTCTCTCTCTCTCTCTCTCTCTCTCTCTCTCTCCCTCTCTCCCTCTCTCCCTCTTACTCTCATACTCTCTTCCCTTCCTCCTCCCAGCTCCCCCCTGCCCCTCTCCCTCTCTCTCTGTCTCTCTGTCACTCTCTCTCTCTCTCTGTCTTTCTCTCTCTCTCTGTCTCTCTGTCTCTCTCTCTCTCTCTCTCTCTCTCTCTTATCACACTTGAATATTTTGCCTCAAGGGGTGCATGTAAGAAAGGCACTACTGCCTAATTCACTATATTGTAAAATAAAGTTCGTTCGTTCGTTCGTTCTCTCGTTCTCTCTCTCTCTCTCTCGTTCTCTCTCTCTCGTTCTCTCGTTCTCTTGTTCGCTCTCTCTCTCTCGTTCTCTCTCTCTCGTTCTCTCTCTCTCGTTCTCTCTCTCTCTCCCTTTTCTCTCTCTCTCCCTTTTCTCTCTCTCTCTCTCCCTTTTCTCTCTCTCTTTCTCTCTCTCCTTCTCTCTCTCTCTCTCTCTCTCTCTCTCTCTCTCTCTCTCTCTCTCTCTCTCTCCCCGTCACTCCTTCTTTTTTAATAAATATTAAATTTGTGAGGCCTCTGATCCATCATGAATGTTCTATTGCAACACGATGAACAACAAGAAGGTGATTGTAAATAAGCACTGCAAGTATTGTGAGTATATCGAGGCTATATGCAAGAGGCAGGAGGTTGTCAGCGCCTTCACAAGAATAAGTCACATTGCTGCGCGAAGCTGCAGTAGATCTGGTAAAGGGGGCTTCGGATACAACGAGTCAGAGAGAGAGAGAGAGAGAGAGAGAGAGAGAGAGAGAGAGAGAGAGAGAGAGAGAGAGAGAGAGAGAGAGACAGACAGACACACACACAGACAGACAAACAGACAGACAGACAGACAGACAGACAGACAGACAGACAGACAGATACACACACAAACACACACACTCAAAACACACACACACACATACACACAGACCGACCGACCGACCGACCGACAGACAGACAGACAGACAGACAGGCAGGCAGGCAGTCAGGCAGGCAGACAGACAGGCAGACAGACAGACAGACAGACAGACAGACAGACAGAGAGAGAGGCAGGCAGACAGGCAGACAGGCAGACAAGCAGACAGGCAGACAGGCAGACAGGCAGGCAGGCAGGCAGGCAGGGAGGTAGAGGCAGAAGCAGAGACAGAAAAGAGTAAGGGAGAGAGAGCGAGAGAGAGAGAGAGAGAGAGAGAGAGAGAGAGAGAGAGAGAGAGAGAGAGTTTATATGCCTGGAACGCATTTTACCCACTGCCACCTATTTTGGCTCTCTTTTTCCAAATCAATCTGTACAGAAATTAATTTGGAATATTTGTATTCACGCAGTGCTATGAAATTGACAGCCATTTAAAAAGAAAATAATTGCAATCAGTATGTGCTTCCTGGTACAATGAAAAACAAGATATGTGTATTTTCCCCCCTCGTGGATCGTTTCCGTTTCTTCAATGATTGTAACATTCCTATGTAAAACGTCACGACCATAGATAATACTTGATGATAAATCTTTGAGTAAATTTCTTGTTTTCCATTATGTTTGCTTTCTCTATTTGCTAGTTATATTTTGCGTAGTTGTCCACCACTTTGTCAGAACAAAAATATTCATATTGATGTTGATATATTATCAACATTTCCTTAAGAAAAATATTGTGTTCTGGACAGTGAACAATTTTACGGGTCTCCTGCCTCTATCGGCAAAAGTATCACTAATCTATTTGTTTCATAGGGCGTATATTTTCGCTGACCTATATTGGGAGCATCTACTATCATAATCGATTTGCCAAGATGAGATGTATTGTATTCTGAATTCACTTAGCCCATCGTCCCAAATGAAATGTTACCCTGGGGGGTAATAATAATAACGTATTAGTGAGAAGTGGCAATTAGTTTAACTGCCCTGAAGTATCTAGACAATTTATTATATTTGTTTCAGTCTACAGCACCGGCTTGGCTAGTTTGCTTATTACTTGTCCTATAATTCGCTGCAGTGCCCCAAGACTGAATTAGGCGCCAATGAGATCATAAGAATCCTTTTTAGCTTTGAAATGGTTTTATACATTTCAAAGTACACGAATAGACGACTCTACTATTGTAGAGGCCGTTTCACTTGTCTGTTTTTTTGTGTGACTGCTATCATTTATAGCGTTAATCTATTTGCAGTACCTCTTTCATGGCGAGACACAAACAGACAGAATGACAGAGACATATAGAAATAGAAATAGAAATGAATGATGGGTTTAATGAATAGATGGATGAATGAACTGATGAATGGATAGAAGGACGAATGAACGGATGGAGAGACGGATGAACGGATGGATGATGTGATTGATGTGTTGGTGGATGGACGGATGGATGGATGTATTGATGAGAGAGGAGAGGAGAGGAACGAATGAACGAACGAAATAAGTTTATTGTTGGGCCTTCGGCCCGTTACAATCAGCTCAAACATAATAAACATCATCGTCCATGGCAATACCGACTGCCTCCCTCCTCCTTTTAAAGGCATAATACAAGTATATGGACACTTGGCGGACATGTTTAGTTTCTTCATTTGATATAATAGACTTAACATCGTTGGCTGCATCTGTCCACTAACTTAGGTATTTTTCTCTCAAGTCTTGAAACACTGGACATGCAAGTAAGAAGGGCTTTTCGCTTTCATCCGATTCATAACATGCAGGACATAGACGTGAATTAGAATGAATATCATTCGTATAGTATATCTGAATCTGTGGGTAAATAGTTCACTAAAATCCACACAAAAATTAATATATACATCACGAAAAATTTTCTTGTCAAGTACAAGGAGGTGGTTTTCTCTACCCCAGGCAGACTTAAACAATCTGAAGAAGTCATATCTGCTTTTTCCCGCTAGAGAGTCAGACCACCTGCGTCTGTATTCGTAGAACATGGTTTTTTTTAGCTCCCGCAAGAAATTGGTTTCACTCTGCACACTTTGGTTTTCCCACACTGTACCTAAGTCATACCTGTACAGCAATATATTTATCCTGTCTGCCCATGTTTCATTATTACCAGATAATGACATCAACTTGTATGCTTTAAAGGGATACCTTGAGGTATCCATTTTTAACACTTTTAACCAATATTTCACAGCTCGGATCGACGCGTTAATATACAGTGGGTATCTGCCAGTTTCGGCGTACACTATAAGATTCGGAGCTTGTTGTGGAACATTAAAAAACCATTTTAAGGCCTGCAAATGTACAGCTTCCACATGTGAACAGTCGCGTAAGCCCCACAATTCCGATGTGTACAGTAACACTGGTTGTACTTGAGCATCAAAGAGTTTAAAATACACATCTGGTGCAACCCATGCAAGTTTTCTAAGACACCTATTCACCTGTATCAGTGCAGCTCTAGCCCTCTGAACGAGGTCCAGCTGTAACAGATTAAAAGACATTCTTGAAGTAAACAGTGCCCCCAGATATTTATATTCATTAGCAGTCTCGAGTTCCTGTGTTCCTAAGAACCACTTCTCATGTTCTGCAAGGTACCCGCCATTACGAAACACCATAACTTTAGTTTTTTGTTGATTCACTTCCAAACCTACAGCGTCTGCCGCCTTTTTGAGATTATTCAACTGATTATGTAAACCTATAACAGTGTTTGATACAAGTACAACGTCATCTGCAAACAGTAATAGATATACAACTGAAAGGCCAGGGCCGGGTTTGAAAATGCGAAGATCTCGGTAGATCTACGCAGATCTCGCCGAATGGGCAGTTTCATTCTTTGCTTGCTATCGAGCCAATCGTAGACGAGCGTAGATTGAGCGAGGCAGATTGAGAGGTGCTTCCTTTTAAGATTCAAGATGGCGGACAGCATTAGTACAGTGCGCGCCGCCATCTTGGAGACAAATGTTCGGCGTGGCTGCGTTGACCTGCATTCGATGTGTAAACTGTAGGAGGTTTCACGATCTATTAATGCATTCAACATACACCTTTGATAAATTAATGCTGTGCATGGCTTATATTTTCTTTGGATGGGTTGCTAGTATCTCGAAATAGAGCGTTTTCTGAATGAACCGGCAACACGTCGGCCATTGACATGTGGCGAGTTCACCTCTTGTCGTGACGTCTACGCATGCGCATTACTTCGTCACGTTGGGTAGTTTTTTTTTAGCTAGCTCTTACTGCGAAGCAAGATCTTGATACCAAGATCGACTACCTATTTTCAAACCCGGCCCAGGCATGAGTTGGACGCCATGTTTTTCATACTTAATAAAGAATTTGGCCACATAATTGAAAAGTTGAGAAAAAGTTATCGGGCTAATTTTGCATCCCTGCTTCAATCCCCGTTCACATGCAAATGAGTCACTGTACCCTCCGTTGCCCCTTACGCAACCTTTTACGTCACTATAGATTGCTTTGAGCATCTGAAGTAATCTCCCCTTCATCCCATACCCCGCAAGAAGTTTCCATAAAACGTTTCTGTTAACACAATCAAAAGCTTTTAAAAAAGAAATCAACAAATGTGACATGTGGCGATAAACGTACTGGCCAACCCTGGTTTGACAAAGATTGTCATGTAGCAAAAAGACGGTTGCGTTCTCTTCTCCATAGATATACTCGTACACTATCAAACTATGATAAAGTGACATACAAAATACAAAGAAATACATATAAACAATTGATTAGAGAGAAGAAAAAGCTGTATAAGAACAATTTTGTTTCTACCCTCGTGGAAAATATTCATGACCCATCCTTATTCTGGAGACAAGTTAGGAAATTAAACTTTACTTCGAGGATTCAATGCCATATTGCAGATGGAGTTTGGCGCGACTATTTCTTTAGTATCTTCAAAGAGACAGTTGTTGATAGTTTTGTTGAGTATAGCATACTAGATCAAGTTAATGAAGTAGACTCCTCCTACCTTGATGCTGATCTAACCATAGAAGAAGTGGAGACAGCTATAGGTTAACTTAAAACGAGGAAGGCATCTAGTCATGACGAAGTATTAGCGGAAATGATGAAATGTACATCTCGTCTCCTTGTATCTCGCAAAACCGAACTGTTTAATGCTATGTTTGAAAAAAGGGTGTTTCCTACCATCTGGACCACATCTGTAATACTACCGATCTATAAACGAGGCGACCCTTCAGTTGCAGACAACAACAGAGGAATATCTCTGAAGAGTACGTTTAGTTACTTCAGTACTTAGCAACAGGATACAGGAATGGGCACAAAATAGTGGTATTATTGGGGAAGAACAAGCGGGTTTCAAAAAGGGGTATTTGACAGTCCACGATGTATTACTTATCCCGACGTAGAGGAGAGGAGAGGAGAGGAGAGGAGAGGAGAGGAGAGGAGAGGAGAGGAGAGGAGAGGAGAGGAGAAGGCAATATAAGATAAGATAAGATAATATTAGAATGGATTGGATTAGATAAGATTAGATAATATTAGATAAATTAGATAATATTAGATAAGATTAGATAATATTAGATAGATTTGACATTTTAGACAAATTAGATAGATTAGATAGATACATAGACAGACAGACAGACAGACAGACAGACAGACAGACAGACAGACAGACAGACAGACAGACAGACAGACACACAGACACACAGACAGACAGACAGACAGACATACAGACAGACACACATACAGACACACCGACAGACACACAGACACACAGACAGACGCACGGACAGACACACACAGAGACAGACAGACAGACAGACAGACAGACAGACAGACAGACAGACAGACAGACAGACACACAGACAGACAGACACACAGACAGATAGACAGACATAAGTGGAGGAGAAAGGGGATGAGAGAAAGAAAGAGATGAGAGAGAGAGAGAGAGAGAGAAAGAGAGAGAGAGAGAGAGAGAGAGAGAGAGAGAGAGAGAGAGAGAGAGAGAGAGAGAGAGACGAAAGACTTCCTTCTAAACTCGACAGCGCCTCTGAAATGCAATGTTTACCTCTAGAAGGAATCTGTCAATGAACATGAACATACTACTTACACTTCAACAAGTGCTGCACCTCATGACAGTAGATTGTGGACTTCACAACATTATCATTTATCCTCTGCTCCCTTTTTTTCTCTCTTTCTTATCTGATTTTAAATGGATGAAAAGTATTCATTGCTGCGTCGTGTACCGCCGGGGTGTTGGTTCTCTTTAAGAGCTCAATGCACTTGCTTCTTTTACATGGGTGCACATAATATACAAGGTCCTTCTCTACAAGCTTTTGCGTAAGCGTAACAATCAAACCAAAAAATGTATATCGTTCTCAATCGCGTAGCGGAGAGGATATGTAATATTTCTCATTTCACTGAGTCTGTAATGCTAATTCACGTTGAATTCATTGCTTCCTCATTGGATACGGATACGTAGATTTATCTTTTTATCGCAAGGATACTAAAAAAAGTTCTTGGCCAAACATTTTACAATGCATAGTAACATGACCAACACAACACATCACGGGGATTTACAAGTGAGCTTATTTGAGCTCAAACAACTTAGCCATTGTTTGGTACTAGACAGCGGCCCGGATTTGCTCATGCCTCAGTGGCTGTGACTTTGCTGTTCTATGCCTCAGGGAAGGCATTCACTTCAAAGTGATTGACCTCTAACCCTCTGTCTGGACGTTAAGCTCGAGGCAAAATACGACTCCGAACAATACCCAGCCCATTCTCCAATGGATTCTCCCGAGGCTATCGATTCCTAATTAACAGACGGCGTAATTATTCCCATCGGAACGAATTCACTCAGGCAGACACATCGAGAAAATGTAGATTGTCCGATCAATGGGAACCCACTTAAGGGATCCCTTTACGACATAGAGTCAGGTTTGGCAGGGTCCGAGAAAGAGAAACCTTGTTTGTGGACGTTTGGGCCACTCGACTTCCCCACTAGAGAGTCACACCTAGATATATGGGCCCGGAAATGACAGGAATAAGTGTAGCGGTGAGCAGAGAAACAAGCTTTGGTTCGACAAGTAATCCACCTGTCTGCAAGGTGACGCAATTATTGTGAAGCACTGTTCTCTTAGGGTTTTGCGTCTTTGCGAGAGACAGCCAAGGGATTGACGACTGAGCAAGGGAAGCAGTATTCATAACAAACAAGCAAAGAGACAAATCAAACAAATAGCACAATATTGTAAATGTCTTTTTGTCCTTTTAAAAGTTGTATTTATATATGTAAAGAGGATGCATCACCTCTTTCATCTTGACGAGAGGCATTCTAGTCCATTAGAAACTTCGCCTCCCGGTGAATGAGTCTCTAGCACAGTTCACATCACGTGATGGAACGATTCCATTCGGAATATGCATGAGGAGATCACACGAGAGGCTTGTGGGATAGCCCTCTGCTCCCTGACATACGCCGTTAAAGTAGCTCTAAGACTATTTCGCACAAAAGTAATTACTTACGCTTGTTGAGGCAATAAACAAGCGTTATTTCAATAAAATAACATGTTTGTGTTGAAATGGAAACAAGTTTTGACATCTGAATGAAATTTTAAGTGGATAAAAAAATAGTATTAGAACGAACTATTTTTGGGCTCAGTCAGTGCTGTAATGCGAAGGGTCAAGTCTATTACGCATTCATTACGAACTGCGTCAGAGTCACTACTGACGCGGGTTCACAGAATGGACGAGCGGCTCACGGTGCAGGGGCGCATGAAAGGGAGACAACTCTGTCAGGCTTGTGACACCAGAGCCTCCTTATGGTAGTATCACCAAATCTGCAAAGTAATGAGAAAGCGCTCTCATTACGTTCAGAAGTAGAATGAGTACAAGAAAGAAAAATAGAAAGAAAGAGAGAAAGGCAGAAAAAAGGACAGACAGACAAAAAGAAAGAATGCGGTAAAACTTGAATTTTAAAAAATGTTTAAAAGCGTTGATACTTGATTCTATTTCCATGTGTGAGAGCGAAGTATATTTGCAAGAGAATGTCTATGAGAAAGTACACGTTGCCAAGGAGAAAGTATACGTTGCATCTTAAACTTTATAGATTTCTCTTACGTCTACATGTGAAAGTTTCGACAGCTCTATTTTACTATGAGCAAAACGTTATTCAGTCAGTAGCAAACTGAAGACGATCCCTCTTGAAAAACGAAAAAAACTATCGCGCGTGGTCTTGTTTGATTCACACTGGCAATACGACTGGATGCATTTCTACAACAGCGGCACGAAAAGTGTCGAATCTTGGGATAAAAGAATCACGACGTATGTGTGCACGCGCGCACACGTGCGTTTTGCGCATGTCCTTAGCTAGTTACCAGTTTATCCTCAAAATAAACTTAACAGTGTAAGTGTTCGGTATTGATATAAGTGCAGTTCCAGGAATCATATCAGTTGGGTTGGTTTGGTATTCACGAGGTATAAGCTGTCAAACGTTTGGCTTCTTAGGGTTTCGAGTAATTCATTGTACTCCACGTAAACGTCGGTTTTATCAACAATTATAAAAAAATGATGGTTAAATCCAAACGCGGAATAAAAGTGTGGATTCTCCCTTTGCTTGCAATGAACAAACTCAATTTCAATGGGAGAAGCAATGATAGTGGAACGACCATTGGTTTAGTGGTCCTGTAGGTTGGAATTATCCTCTTTTCAAAGATGTACGTTCTCAAGCGAATACTTTTTTCAGTCGGAGGGAATGCTGAAGAATCTGCCTAAAGGTTGTTTAATCTTCTCCAGGGGGAAAACTCTGCATGTGTCGAATATCCTCAACTAAGTGTGTATCTTAGAACTCTGTCAGCGAGTATGATTGCATTTTCTCAGGACAGCACCATACTGGTCCATCTCTAGGGATTATATCTGACAGTTCCAGTGCTCACCAAAATCGCATCGCCGGACATTTCACGTTGGGCACGATCGGCATTGGCATTACATTGCAACAAGTCTCAAGATGTCGTATCACATTCCCTATTCCGTGGCAAACAGGAAGAAATAGATTCGATACTTCCAGTCTTCTCGTGATACGACACCAAAGATTGCCACGCCCATCGCCAAACGTCTTGCAAACCAATTACGGCGTGCAAGCGTATTTATGCTGATGCAAATTCTTTGTTCTTTGGAGAAGTAAAATTGCCATTCGACGGAATGTTTTTAAGTTCTCTCTCAGAGAGCGCATGTGATGTGGAAAATAGGCATGCATTACATGCGTATTTGTACCTTTTAAACAAAGGAATGGGTCCGAAACAACTATCTATACAAACTGACACCAGATTTTTTCTTACATATCCTTTGATGATCAGCAGAGAATGTAATAAAAAGGAAATGGTTTGGTACATCAGCGTGTGACGCCATGTAGCTTAATAGGATTGAAGCTGCAGTTGCTCTTATGCGAAGTTAGCTTTCCAATCCTGA
>JAWQFJ010017689.1:22500-25000 GCA_034096865.1 Theodoxus fluviatilis
ATGTGTGTCTGTCTGTCTGTCTTTCTGTCTGTCTGTCTGTCTGTCTGTCTGTGTGTGTGTGTCTGTGTGTCAGTCTGTCTGTCTGTCTGTCTGTCTGTCTGTCTGTCTGTCTGTGTGTGTGTGTGTGTGTGTGTGTGTGTCTGTGTGTCAGTCTGTCTATCTGTCTGTGTGTGTGTCTGTGTGTGTGTCTGTCTGTCTGTCAATCTGTCTGTCTGTGTGCCTGTCTGTCTGTATGTCTGTCTGTCTGTCTGTCTTTCTGTCTGTCTGTCTGTCTGTCTGTCTATCTGTGTGTCTGTCTGTCTGTCTGTCTGTCTGTCTGTCTGTCTGTCTGTCTGTCTGTCTGTCTGTCTGTCTGTCTGTCTGTCTTTCTGTCTGTCTGTCTCTGTGTATGTGTGTCTGTGTGTCAGTCTGTCTGTTTGTCTGTCTGTCTGTGTGTCTGTGTGTGTGTCTGTCTGTCTGTTTGTCTGTCTCCGTTTGTCTGTCTGTCTGTCTGTCTATCTGTCTGTCTGTGAATATGCATGTGTGCCTATACGTACATGCACATGCTGACTCTAAACTAACAGGCCATTTTCCCATGATTAGACTGGAACTTTATGGGCATATGCAAAGTTTGATCGAAAAATGTATGGTTCACTGTCATTTTGCTCTCCTGTCAGAGAACGGAAGGAGGCAGTACAAAGTCATGTCTGTGGCAGACTCATTACACAACTTTAAGATTCCGTTTTCACAACTGCGACTTCTTTTGATGAATCAATTCTCGGCCTATTGAAAAGTGCCCGGACAATTTGAGGACGGAGAATGATCTAAGGATGATCTGCATCTAATGGATCATTGACCACGCTCCAGACTGATAAATGATAGAGCAGTGTCAGGACAGCTATAGAGACGTCATTGGTGCCATTTTGGAAGGCTGATGAAGGGCTGTTATTCCCACTCTCTGACTCTCCTTGTTCCGGGAACTCCAAGAACAGACCACTCCTGGGGCTGAATGTCACCTGGCTGTCATTCACGCTGTGTCAGGGCCCAGATAACAGTCGTTTCCGGATTGTCAGGGGTTTAGCTGGCCGATTTTCCTCCACTAGCTGCTTGCCTGATGGGGGCAGGCTTGATGGAGAGGTAATTCTTGGCCCACTGAACCGCCTGGTCCTGGTCGAAGAAAGAATTATTTCTACGATCTCAGCAAATTCCTTGGTGGTTTGCTTTCCGGTTTTAGAACAAAACTGATGCACCAGGCAGATGACTACTTGAGATTTACAGGCCTCCATCTGTGAATAAATGATAAGTAGACGGCTGCACGTCGTACCATAGGGTCATCGTTAATCCAAGAATGACAGAAGCGCAGATCGGCAGCCTTTCTCAAGTTGTCAGAGAGGAAATGAAATGTCGCTCAATGAATTCCTCAGGAGAGGTTGGTGGTAAGTATGAGTTAATCAGGTGTTCCCGAAATGATACACCCGTCAACCTCATCAACATAGGGTAAGAAAAATATTGTTAAGAATGACCAATGATGCGATCAGTACTTCCGAGAGTCTGTGTATGTCAAGACGCATTCCAGCTTACATTAATTACGACTAGTACATTAATAACAGTTTAGTTTGATGGAATCCAAAATAGCAAATAACTCAAGAACGTAGTATTGACAATCGTATGAGACTGTGATGAAAGCTCTAACATTATCAGTGACGATATTTCCTGGGAACCCTGTTGGGAAGCTAACCGTTCTCAACATCAGTGAAAGAAAACGGAATGAGAAGAAGTAGAGCTCGGTGACCCAGTGCTAAGCGCGCTTGACCTGCAGTCGCTTGAAGTTAGTGGGTGCCACGTTCGAAACTGCGCGGATCCCGGAATCACTGTCTTGAGCATGATGCTTCATTCACACCGCTTCTCGCCACCAAGAAGTAAAATGGGTATCTGTGAGGGCTACGCTGGAAAATTGTGGGAAATTCGTCTTGGAGTGTTCATTTGCAGCGTGGGATGTGCTGGCCAGGTAACTAAGATGGTTTTGGAGCGAAAACTTCGTAGCCCAATGTGAAAGTGTGTAGTTTTAGTGCTCATTGTTAGATGTAACATTGCACTAGTAAAAGCTACTTCTCCGTTTTATACCTACTAAATGTGAGTTACTGGACAACGCACTAAAGTGCTGGCGTTCCCATTAACCCTGAAATCAGTCACAAGTGCATTTTCACTCAGGGTCACTTGCAGTGGCTGTGTCATTCGGAGGGAGTGCCTCTAAGAAAACCAATGCCTAGCAAAGGCTTTCTTCTCTGAATGCACAACATAGATTCATAAAATGGATCGACCCTAAAAAATGCAGTCGTTCCTTTGTACTAAATGTACACGAAGATTCGGTCGTTAATGAAATGATCAAATGCTGCCCTTGTGCTTTGGAGCCAGGGATTGTTCAAGGTCTACTTGAGTTTCAGGTTCAGAAATCCTACTATTAAGAAGGGCATGGTATGAAGGCCCATGAAAAATTATGAGTAGTCCGGAAATGACATTA
>JAWQFJ010017689.1:32500-104644 GCA_034096865.1 Theodoxus fluviatilis
GACTTTGAATGCGGCAATTCAATTTCTTGAATCCAATTCCATGATCAATATAATTTTGTTTCTTTGCACCCTGACTGACTTTCGTCATTGAGGGTTATTGTAAGGCAAGCAAAATGGTTGTCTAAAAAAGAGAGAAAAAATTAGTGTGTTCTTATTATTAAAATAATTTTTATATGTAATGTACATTTGCTGCGGCAGTTGTTTTGCCGTCAGGTCACGTGTGAAAGTTTTCCAAGGACAGCTCCCCCTGTGGGTTGGAGGTCGAAATAGACCCATCGCCTCTCCCTAAGCGTTCCGTAAGAGGCCAATGACTTGGGTAATCTTGACATAACCTTCTTATTCTAACATTCTGTAATAATGTCGTGATCAATAGCCTTAAGTGACCTATAAAGAATGATGGGCCGCAAACCTCCATCCATCCATCCGTCCGTCCGTCCGTCCGTCCGTCCATCCATCCATCCATCCATCTATCCCAATGGAGCAGCATTTATTGCGCTGGTTGATGCCCAAAAGTTTATCAATTATCAACGATGTCTAAGCTATGACGGATGAAACCAATCCATCAGTTTGAATGCAGTGTTGCCTATGAGTGACCTAGCCTTGTACCAGTGGCCTCTTTGTTTGCTGGGAGCCGTCTCTGGCTGAGCTACTGGAGCAGTCTCTGAATTCCCAGCAGCCAAGGCTTGCGGCTGACGAGGGGGGCATTGTGCGAATTCGGTCTACTCAAGTAGAAAGTTGTCCATCATGCTTCCCCGACAAACGTTCACTAATGGAGAGATTGAAAAGTAAACTCATAACGTACATACTTTTTTCCTCTTCAAGATTCACAGCTACGATGCAGACCAAGCAATTGGCGTCAATACAAACCATCTATATAAAACGCCAGTTGCTTGGTCTGTTTTGTAGCTGTGAATCTTAAAGAGGAAAAAAGACGTGCTTTATATATACGTGTATAACCTACTCATGTGAAATGAGGCGTCATGTCATACACCCGCATTAACAATATTTGGAGATGCCATGTTAAATCGGGCACCAGCCAGGAAAAAATACTCACTTTTAGAAGGGTTTTGTTATTCTGGGTACTTTGCTCGATTATAGTTATATAAATCACCATTTTCTTTTCGGAAAGAAAATGAAACCTAAATACGCCTGAGATTCCTTTATTTTCTCTACATTAAAGGGAACTGATAGTGATGGCATACTTTCATAGTTCTCGACGCAGAAAGTTCGACCTGGTTACAGATCAGACATCTCTACGATCACTTGTCCATAGCGAAGTGAGGAGGTCAACATGGGAAAAAGCATAGGAAAATCAACACGGCAAATCGGAAAATAATATATAATCAGGAATAAAAATGTAACTGGCCTCTCAACACTGACGTTTTGCATTTCGCAGTGTTACAGAACAAATTTGGCGGCCTCTGAATTTCAAAGAGATTTTGAAGCAACGCGACCTTAACGACGCAGAATCTATTGGACGGTCATTCAAGAGAGGATGTTCTTTGAATGCCGGGGCAGACCGCGAGGGGCTAAATGGCATGGGTCACTCGGGGACTTTGAAGGCAGCCATGATCGACGGGACGTGAGAGGCATATATTTTTTGCCCTCACTCCCAGACTAATCGCCCTTCTCTAGACCGTCTGTTTTCACAAGAGATTTGTTCCAGCGCGGTTTCCGGTTCAAAAGGTCAGGAAAATGTATTGTCGACTTAGCTTGAGAGAGAAAAAAAAATCGTTATGAAAGCGTGACCGAGTGCTCATCAGATGATCCGTTCTTGTACGATGGCTTGTGACTATTGGAGGCCTGATCGGACTCAACTTTGCTACTTTTCCGTTTGTTTAATGGTGTGTTTTGTCAAATTTCACTGACAACATCTCCTGCGAAGGATATGATAAAGTTGGTATATAATTATGGTCTGTGGTGTAGGTCAATCAATCTTGCCGTCCATCCGGCTCGATGTCCGTTGTGTTTGCGAATGTGCGTGCGTGCATGTGTCTATCTATTTACCTGCTTGTCTGCCTATCTGTATGTTTCTTTGCCCGTCTGTCTTGGTATTTGTCTTTGCATTATCCCTCCAAGTTTACTGGAGGTCCTCACAGCTTTATCTGTCTGTGTGTGTGTCTGTCTGTCTGTCTGTGTGTTGTCCCGACTTAACGGCTGATATCTCAAAAACTACTGGACGGATTTCCTTGACATTTTGCACACTTACTGGAAGTTAAATTTGATTGAATGTATCAAATTTTCAGAATCGAGGTTTGAAATAAAAGTGAGTTTTTAAGGTCGTAAACTCAAAAACACCCCCCTAAAATGTCCCTTGACGGAATGGCGATATTTCGCCTTTTCGTTCACTCCCGTCGCCAGCAGCGTTTCTCCCACGCTGTACGAGCGCTCACCAGTTACATAACTAGATTTCGTGATTCTCCCCAGAAAAAAAATCGCATTTGCTAAAACAAATACCGTTTTACAGTCAAAATTGGTGTCTCCCCCCTCGCGGCTGGTCCGACTCTTAGAACAGCCACTCCGTCTCCGCGGCAGTACGATAGAGTAGGCCTACACTACCAAGTTCTGTTCGCGTGGCCTAATGGCAGTGAATCGATATTAAACTTGCCAGAAATAGACCTTGAGTATCCTAAAATTTACAAGACCACTCAAATTTCATGAACTATCATCCATTTGTCTACAATTTACAGTGCAAAATACGAACCGATGGGGTTTGCATGAAATGATTTTATATCTGCTTTACAATTCAATACTTTCAGATTTACGGATTAGCTCACTTGGTAGCGCGTCGAATATTTTTTTGTCGCTGTGTCATGCTTGGTTGTACGGGATGCGCGTACGGGTTCGAATCCGCACAGAAGCTTCTTTTTGTGTGTGTGTATGGTATTCGAGAGAGAGAGAGAGAGAGAGAGAGAGAGAGAGAGAGAGAGAGAGAGAGAGAGAGAGAGAGACACCCCACCCGTTGTTGTACACGTGCGGGTTCGAACCTTACTTTTTTCCCCATCTTTTCTCGAGAGGTTGCAGGTTCGAACCTGATCTTTTTTTAATGCCAAAACCTGGAGGTTCATCGCCAGCGGTTTTTATTTTATGGGTCTGTGTGTTTGTATGTATGTACGTACGTCTCTCTTTCTGGCTAGATCTGTGTCTCTGTGTTTAAGTCATTCTCTTTCTGAACCAATAATTTTATAGAGTGGACTAGAAGAAGAAAGCTGTGACGTTGGAAAACAGTGAAATAAACATTGTTTAGAAATAGATTCGATGAAGAACTCGCACTTGTTCACGGATGACATACAAAAGTCAAAATCGAAATATCTTCGCTACCTCCTCGTACTGCGTTCGTGAGTTTTGTTGTCAGATGAAAGAGTGTTTGAAAGAGCCTTACAATTAAATCCGTCATAATTCTACAATTGAGACAGCACTGCTACAGATTCCCAGAATCTTGGGTTGCTCATCCTGCAGTCTGGTGACCCTTTTAGTCGCCCTCACGTAGCACTTGTTTTCCTTGGCTGACTCTGCGCCCTCTCACGCCAGTCCATTTGCATCGCGTTGTGATATCGTCAGGACGTGCCTAATGGCAGAAAAGTAGTTCCGGCTCGAGTGTTTGCGGACGACTGTGTGTTTCGATGCCAGCGTTTCACTTCCCTGTGCAAACTAGGCGTGCCTTCGAGGGTCATCTTAGTGATCAGTCGTACATCTTCTGTCATGGCGCTGACTGGGGAGAGGGAAACGCGAGCACAACGAAACCCATCGGCTGCCAACCGGAAGACGACATACCCAAACGAGACGCTTGAGATGACGTTTGTCAAACAAATGAGTTTCAAAGAAACCGATTACATATTTGCAAGATGGCGTGGACAGATAAAATGACAGCTTTTAAAAACTAACGTCCATAATCCCGATTCGTGCTTACAGTTCCTTCGCGCAATCTCACGGTAAACTGTTAGGAGTCACGCCCTTCAGATTATGTACTGAGGAGGCAGCATGTCACCAAAATGCACACGTAGTTTTCCAGACTGTACTTAAGGGTGTGGCAAGTTAGCCTAACATATTTATCGTGCAGAATACTGTGATCGATGAACACAAGAAGGCTCAGAAAATAATTATAACATGATTAATCAAAGTTACAGCCGTTTTATGATTGGTGAGAATATACTCTTTAAAATATTGAAAACATCCGTCATTGTCGTTGTCATGATTGTTATCTCATGGAACTATCCTGTTTAGTTCATGTTCGAAACGACGCAGGCAGGTGTTGCAGTAAGGTATCTTGGAAACAAACAAATAAGTGTTTTGAGAGTAGAAGTCACACGATTACACATCTGATGCTGTGCCATTTTCTCCCTTTCTTTCTCTCTCTCTCTCTGTTTATGTGCCTCTCTACACACACACGGGCGCGCGCGCGCACGAACGCATAAGCACACACACACACACACACACACACACACACACACACACACACACACACACACACACATGTGCGTGTTTTTAGTGCAAGTTCAGACATAGTCACAAACCGACAATATATAGAGGAGACAACCGTCGAAGAGACAGGGTGGCAGAGAGACACAGAGCCTTCCAATTTCAAATGTTTCACAGGATATTCGCGACAAGCGTGTGGCTAAGACCTGCAGGAATAAAAAACGATGACAAGTGTATTTTTTGCAAAGGAGATAAGGAAACTTTATGACACATTTAAAATGATTTGTCCATTTCTCAGGTACACTGGAAAAACTTTCAATCCCATATTTCTCAATTGTTCAATAAATATATTAGATTTACAGTGCTTGAAATATTGTTTTGTACTTTGGAAAATGACAAATCCATTAATCATGTATTACCATTGACGCGTAGACACATATATTATTGTAGGCAGCGAGGTAATAAAAACAAAGCATGCTTGATTTGATATGATTTATACAGTGAACTGCACTAATAAAAAAATTTGTTTTAAAAATCAGCCAGTCTTCCCAGTTTTAAGAAACAAAATGGCGTTATTTCTTAAAGATTTAAACGCTAATGCTCTGGTCTCACCTTGTTTAATATATGATGGCTTAGAAAGAAAAAATCATACCTGCAATTTTTCAGTCTACCCTCTTCCTCTTATTTATCCTCCATATGCCCATCTACCCCGATTTCCACTATATTTGTCTTTGTTTTGTTTTGTATGTTGAAATAAGCAAGTAATTGAACTGTGATGTAAGAGTGCCTTTTTTGCAACTTTATTGACCCTATGATTCGGACTAAATACAGATTAAAAATGTTGAGAGAGAAAGAGAGAGAGAGAGAGAGAGAGAGAGAGAGAGAGAGCGAAACAACGAGCAAGCGAAACAGCGAGCGAGGAAAGAGAGACAGCGAACGAGACAAAGTGAGGGAGACACTAAGTGAGGGATAGAAAGACAAAGAAAACGAGGATAAGGGCGAGGCATGAAAAGCAGATGTGCAGGCAGGCAAGCAGACAGACAGACGTTCACTAGCTGACAGAGAAACTGACTGACAAAGAGAATGACGTCGTTGTAAAAAGACTGACTGAGAAAAACGCACAGATTGCACACACACACACACACACACACAACGCAACACAAAGCAGCACCGTATGATATCACACCGCATCACACACACACACACACACACACACACACACACTTACGCACACGCACACAATGTGAGAGAGACAGAGAGACAGAGATAGAGAGACAGAGATAGAGAGAGAGAGATAGAAAGACAGAGAGAGAGACGAAGAGAGACAGAGACACACAGAGAGAGATAGAGACGCACACACACACGGAGAGAGAGAGAGAGAGAGAGAGAGAGAGAGAGAGAGAGAGATTGAGAGAGAGATTGATGTAAGAACAAACAGACAAAAACAAACATATATGTGCATACATATCTTTATACCCAAACGCGCAGTCTTCAGTCAAGTCTACACACAGGAAAGCATGCATGCACTGACAAACATACATTACGACATGCATCTAAACAGGAAAACCGTCGTCTGTGATTTTCACCATTAGAATCTCCAAATATTATACTTTCTCTGCAACATCATCACTCCTGCCTGGCAGGACGCCGATGCTGCAATTCCTACCACAGTCAGGGAGATGGGCTCAGCAGAGCTGCCGTCAGTCTCCATTAAGATAACGTGTCAAGTGACCACCCCCACGCAAAGTCTGTCACGCCAACCACGACCAAGATGGCGTTTCACAGTGTCTAGCGGCCCTTCGGTCTGGTGCCTTCTCCATCCTGCATAGCACAGAGGTCAGACAGAAGATAGAGCAGTCGTGGCAATCTGTCGTACTTCCTTCTTGGACCTCACGCAAAATGGACACTGATCTTACACTTACGTAACGGGAAGACCCTTGCGTTGAAGAAAAGCATTTATCAATGTCCCTTCGTTTGGTAACCGATATGATCGTCTGTGTTCCAGGAATCCCATTATCGAGCCTAGGACAAGGATTATGTTTGCAGTTTCAAAAGGTCCAGAGATGACATGCAAGATGACAGTTTGCCTAGCCCTTGAAGATTCACCAGCGAAAAGGTAACATGATTTTTGTGAAAGCTGAGACCACCTTTGAGATAGGGGGTGTAAATATAGTGTGTGACATCATGCTTTCCTTAATCGTGACGGTAACTATGATGTGGTTCTCCTGCTCATGTATGACTCGAAATTTTATCATTTAAAGTTTAAATTGAAAACCGAAGATACTTGAATTTTTGTGCTCTTTTGATATTTCTTTATTCATCTTTGGAATTTACTCGAATGGGTGATAATGACGTTCAAAATCCCTAAAGTTTGTTCCGTGAAAAATGATTTGCCGATTTGATATCCATCACCCTATGTGCAAACTATATCGTTGGAGGGAAAGGAAGGAAGTTGATTCTTTGAAAATTTTGGTCTAATGCGAGGCATCTCCTTTTGAAAAGAACATTTTTTGTGCAAATCGTATTTATTGACGAACACAGCAGGAAACTGTTTCCATATATCTTCAAGCGATCTGTGAAAGGGCTATGAAGCACGATGCCCATAAATCATTATAGAAAGGACAAGAAAGTATATGCAGTTTCCAATACTATTACCGTCTGAATATGAACGAGATTCTTTACGTTCATGCGTCATAGAACTCAAAGTAAGACGCTGGAATAAAGTATACGTATTTCAAAATAACTAAATTCAAGAATGGATGATAGAAATAAAACCACATAAAACCCCACCAACAAACCACAAAAACCACAAAGAAACAGGTGTATAAGTGTCTAATACACTCGTGAGGAGCAATTTAGGGACTCGGCAAAACAACATTCCTACATCTCGTGCAATGAAACCAGATGAGACAGCAAGTCCAATGCAGATTACATGTTGTTCTATTCGAGTATGAGAGGGTAATAGCAATCAGGATGATCCGTATGCCGATTAATTTGTTCCAAAATCAATAACAGATCAATAAGAATTAGTAGTTGTACATGTGTCGTTTTTGTAAGCAAGAGGTAAAACTCGGCCATTAATTTATAACTCGTGTAACATTTGTAAATAATCTGCAACAAAAAAGCAATAATTTGAATGATCCATTTGTGCTGAAAAGACAAGAAGGCCCAAGCAAAGAACAAAACGTGTAGTCACTGTTCTGTGCAAAAGTAAAACCTAAGAACGACATGACCTTGTGGGTGTACTTGTCCTGCTACTGCAAAGAAAGGTCTGCATTTTTCATTTTGCACCAGCACCTAACAAGATAACTCTGCTCCCATCCAAGATGGAGGCAGAAGGGAGAAGGGAAAGAGATGGCTGATTAAAAGTTGTCAGGGTAGCCAGGGACCAAGTCTTAAGGCATTACCATCGAAGCGGGGCTCATCGGAGGGTTGAACGCGCGCTGCAGGACGTGAAGGGCAAATCAAATAAGGGAGCACGAGGAGGACGAGTAGCCTGGGGTGGAGAATGGGAAAGCGATGGACAGGTCTGGACGCCCCATCACCTCTCCTTGACAGACAACGTTATAATCTGTTTAGGCACAAGGAAGAGCACGCCTCATTAATGGTAGTGGCTGTCCGAGATTAAAATCCCCTGGTGAACCACGCAACCCCGTCAGGCCCGAGAAAGGCGAACAAGGCGGGATGGTCTTCGATCGTCCAACTTTGCCTGTCTCCATACTTCCATCAAGGAGAAAGAGGCCAGACACTAAACTCCCATCTCGCCTGAGATTCTTGCCTATGGTTGTTAAGGTCGCCGTAGCAGGAAACTTGAACGCAATGGACACTTCATGGAAATGAATATGCTGATCCGTAAAGTGCAGAGGATTGGGAGCGTGTGTTTAACTTAGTGTAGTGTAAACATCATTGTTCTGGCAAAGACGTTCCATGATGAATTCAAAATGTATATTTGAATGCGTGCTGGGTCTTTAAAAATAATGAATATATCGCACAAAACCGAAATATTTCAAAGTAAAACGTACACTAGAAAAAAAGCTTTTGCACACCAGTACCATTGCCCACCACATAAGGATCACAAAAATAGTGGGTGATTCTGAAGTGATTGCTTTCTCATAATCGACAAGAGCATTGCCACATAAAGATGCCTTCCTTCACAAAGTTTCCATTCAACAAATCACAAAACTCGGCAGGATAGCTACAAAGAGACACACGACAGCGATGTACATTTCTCCTCAAGAACATTGGCCAGTCAAATGGTTAGGATAAAACCCTTCCGTCATGAAGACATCTGTATGGTCGACAATGCTGATCCCTTCGTTGTATAGTTCTTCAGTGTCTATACCATGCTAGTGCAGTAACTTGTACCTTTGGACGACTGTAAATCGCATAGGTCTCAGATGTTCCTCAGCTTTACGTCTTTTTGCAGCACAAAGAAGATAACTAAACAACAATTATTGACACTTGTTCTACGAAGTACTCACTTTCGTGCCTCTGTGCTCATATTAGATATCCAGAGAAGACGGCAGTCGCTCAGAGTTGTCGAATCATTAGACGTCCACATTACGCGAAGTTTACTTCACAAGCAGATGATTTGTCGATTCACCATGACTCTTTATAGAGCAGAGTCACAACACCACAAATTCCTGTCGTGTCCACACTTTTGACAGGCTCTTTTCTGGCGGGATCTTGATTGAATGTGGTTGCAATTTATCTCTTCATGACCATTCTGCAGAGCTCATTTTTGCTGCTATTATCACCACGAAGTAAAGCTCAGGTACTTGCCATTTCTAGTCATCTCACTAAAGTAATGACTCCAGCATCTCGAAGGACTTAGTGATCGTAAGGAATAAGCTGTTGCGCCGATATGGTTCATATTAGAATAAGCCTTGTGGTCGTTTTGCAGTAGTTTGCAGATGTTATTCACATAACAAAAACATGGTATTGCCTTTACACTTTACACATCTTCAACAATGAACGTTGTTTTTGTTTGCTTAGATGTTGGCGAGAAATTATCATCAGTTCGAAGCGGTGTACAGAAATTCAGCATATTTTCCAAACTCCGCAAAGCGAGTTCTAATCTTAATGATGCTTAAGCAAATGAATGTTTTTTGTGTTGTTCGAATAGTACTCGTCGTGTAGTATGATACGGGTAAGGCTTATAAAACCAACATCATATGCTGGATACGGCGCACACCTCAATTAATATGCTAAAGGGTGCTCTGGTTTGACGTTCATGCGCAGCAACAATAACCGAGTGGCCAAGAACCAATAGTGACACTAACAACTGCTCTCAAAGACTTCATACGCACTTTCTCTCCTAACTGTCACAAACGCCAATGGAATGTTTACTCATGCTGGTCTTGCGACCTACTTCAAGGTGCCTGGGCTTCCAACTCCACCAGAATGCAGAGACGAGCTGAAACGTAAGGTTGCGTGCACCAAGACCATACCAGACCAACTAGTGCCCAGAGATAGGGATCGCGGATCTTGCTACGATCAACATAACACTCCATCAGTGGGATTTCTCAGCGGGATACGAGGAGCAGGCGGTCGAATATCAAAGACGGCCATTTCCACTCCAATCCCTTCATTGTGGGGGCGAGGATAGCGAGTGCGAAGTTAGCAGAAGGGTTCTTCCACAGGTGAGTTCACTTGGGTAAAGAACGGGCGATTTGGAATTTTGTGTTACAAAATTTGTGGAAGTGAGTATGCTTGAGGGAGAAAGGAACATCCTTCTGCGGTTGTCTACTCACCGCTTGGTTTGATTCTGGTGTTAAAACAACTATGCCTTGGGACATACATGTAAACGTGTGGGTGTTTTTGTTTTTAAAAACTTATCAATGGCAGAGCTGCCCCAAACAAAATGTTTTACATTACGTGTGTGAAAAATGCTAAGTTAGTTACGACAGAGATTGCCTCAGAACACCGCGACGAAAACTGACAAAAGACAAAGTAGAACTGACTGGGCTGAAGAAGCAGTGGTGTCTCTACAGGTTGCTGGATGGATAATCCCTATCTTACGTCTTTGCACATTACATGCTTGCCATGTGGAGCATTGAAATGAAATGAGGACTTCCCGATCAAAACGCCGTTATGACGGGACTAGGAGAATATGGACAGACAATTAATTACGATATCAACGTATATATCAGACGCAGTTTGTTTTAAAATGCGTCAAAATTATCGCTATCTCCCCTGTGAAAAAAAGTGGAGATGAAAAAGATCACATTTTGACCATTGATTTCACAGGCATCGAATCACGTTTCAGTAACGTTTGTTGAGGAACAGAAACCCTTTATTAAAAAAAAGAGACGACAACACCTCAGCCACCTCTTCTGGAATCTGCAAACACAATCTGCATGGGTGTGACCGCACCTGTAGCGGCATACTCTCTTGCGTTTGTTGTCCTTGCAAAGGAAGCACGTGCAAAGCAAGCAGCGTGAGAACGCTTACAGAACGAAGCATGCATCATCCTGACAACGACCCTGCACTACAAGCCAGCAGACGTCACGTGTTCAGCTCCATCATGGCGGCCCCTGGTCTGGCGTAGACGGGGAGACTGATAGATGAGCGGAAAACTCCTCCTGGCAGACGCTATGAAGGAATCTTTCAAAACCGGGGCAAACGAGGATCTTGGTTCTGGAGGTACGCCCTAATTACGAAAAGTTTCTGTGCAGGAAGAATGCATGATTGATACTCCGTTATGATTCGATGAAGAATGACAAAGACTACACGCAGCATCATAGTGTATGAGATTCGTAATTATATGGGCCTCTATCCGGCAGTTCAAAATGCCGTAGGTTCGGAGTATTTCCTGAGATTTAAAATAGCATTAGAAAATAATGCGACTGCATTTCATCATAAAAAGATGACTTTGCTGGATTAATAACAAATAAATGAGGAATGGAATATGATGAAAAGTTTGGGGAGGTGCTTAAGGTTGGGGATCTGTAAAAAAATGTATGCCATTCCCTGGAGATATTCAGTGGATAGTAATCAGAAAAATCCTGTAACCTTTCCTCTTCAACTCAGCACCTTTTGCGACTTTTTCCAACAAGTACTGAAAAGTTTAAAGGTATGGAGTTTTCTTCGTCTTCCAAAGTAAGTTTTTTTAACATTAAAAAACAAATGTTCGTAGACTCGGAGGCAGTGCAGCCTCTATACAGTCACCGATCCAGGCTGGAACTCCACCCAGGGCAGCGACGCCTTCCATCAACACGAGACTGACAAGCCTGACACTTTGCAGGGGAAACACGTGCAAGTTCAGAGGCTTTGAAGTATGGAATACGAAGAAAGCAGTTCAGAATAGAGACTAGGAGTACCGCAAAGAACTCCTCCCATTCAGGAGAGCGGTGGATTGATGGACTCCATTTTGTATCCAAGTTGGCGCGTGCACATTGTTGCGCACACTTGTGTGCGTTTCCACCAGCAAGGTGTACTGTTCTTGTAAGCCAGGACAAATAAATTATGCTGCATAACTGTTTTTGAAAAAAGGTCTCAGAGTGCTCTCTGATTAGTTTTTCGTAGTGTTAATTCCACTGTTTTTGAGCTACAAGTAGTGAGTACCGTAATTCCCGTTGAATTACATGTTTGCAGATCCGCCTTGACATGGACATTGCGCCCCATTACGTCGATAAATCTACTTCATCTCTATGACGATTCAAAACTAGGCGTGGTACTTGATAGAGCTACCTCGTAAAGGCTTGGATTAGTCCAGAGATCGCACCAGACACAAGCAAGTCAATATGTGATCACTATCATGTAATCTAGCTCACAAACCTGAGAATGGCATTGCTATTTTCCTTACACCCAACGAAAATCCCATCAGAACACAGTCAAAAGAACCATTCCAGACTAAAGTCTACGTTTTGAAACCAGTCGACACGCTCTCACTAACTCAAAAACACCCAGAGTGAGGGAGAGGAAAGCTCTCCGATAACTCTGGGGCTTCAGCCAAGGAGGTCTCTGCTTGACAGGCCAAGACGTGAGCCAGGCGGCTCGGCTACGATGTCGTCACCTCCATTGAGTGGCGTAAGCCCATCGGGGGCACGGAGGGGGCAAATGAAATTGCCGAGGCGGGTCCCACGACCAGAGCACTTTGCGCCGTCCTCACCCGCTGGATGAGGGACTAAAAAAGTGGCGACCCGGTCCTCGTCCAGACCCTATTGGGAACGATTTATCCATTTGTGGCGTGCTGCATGCCGCCACAGCCTTCAAAGGTTGCTGCCGCCGAACGAGCTCGAGTTAATGACAAAATATACGTCACACTGGAGACCAAAAGCGCTCTGTGAGAAAAAGCGCCGGGCGAGAAGAGGAAAAAGTATGTTCGGTGTCAAAAAACAGAGTCCACTTAAGTTTCCCTCCCTGCACCTTGATCGGGGTTTGGAGAATCAATGGCCATCCGGTCGGGACTCAGAAGGATGGTATGAAATATCGGGCATGTTCCTGCAGGTTTTCTGCAGTCTGCCTTAAGAACGGACTCAGTGAATTAAATGAGAAGATATCACACTCTTTAGTCGGTAATTACGAGGGCGACTATCCCACACCAGTGGATGATTGAACATGTGTTTGGTACCGTCACACAGAGTTTGAAAATCTTATTCTGGTGAAAATCAGTGTCTCCTGATAACCCATGCGTTTACAAAAAGCTATCCCAAAAGATCACTCATAGTAAAGATATTTGAAGGTCACCGCATCTCAAAGTTAGTTCTTAGGTAGTCGTGTGGCACTAAAGGAAACAAAGAAAACCTTCATTTTTCTTCTCCAAATTCCTACCACCACCACCATTACAGCCCCCCCTTCCCCCCGCAGTCTCTGGTCGATGTAATATGTACTGACAATCTAATCATCACATCGTAATCTGTGATTAATATTGATTATAGTCATAATAATATGCCAGTGGGTTATTTGTACATGTCATGCGTGTCGCATTCTTGGCTAAACATTCAGTGGTGCTTCACAAACAGCAGGTCATGTTTCCTGAACAATTCATGTGGCGACGCTGAAAACATAAACATTGTACAGAAACAAGACAGGATTAAACAAAATTAGATGTAACTTCCAGTTTCCTGCACACACAGGAAAATGTTACTCGCCCACACTGCGGTGCTTTTAGAAAGGCGTGTTTAACTTTCTAGATCGAGTTGCGGCGTCGTTCACTCCTTGTTGATAATTGTCTGACAAAGTTTTGCGAGTTTCACACCTCTCTCGCCTATTCTGCTTTAACTTCATCACATTGGAACTTTTTTCTTGACGCATTTCAATTATGCTCAGATGCTTGTTGCTCCAGCATCTCTCGCCATGGCCCGACACCGCCTTCACTCCACTTCAGGATTCTTGCGCCAGCGACAAATCCAATGGAACTCTTCAAGGCGCCTTTGGAACGGGTTTGTAAGCTGCGGTGGGCAATAGCAAGCAGCAAATCACATCTGCAGGCAAGCTGAGGCGTCTCGCGTTGGGACGAGGGTCTGAAAAGTTTCCCCCAGAAAAAACATTCCGCCCAGACAGAGGGGTCGAGAGAGGTCATCAAACTGTCGCCCGCTGCTGATGCTCAATCAACGCATGGCTCCCTGCGTGGGTAGGTGAAAAGATTCACGACGATGCAACCTTGTTTGGGAATGTGACGTATTTACTTGAAATGTGCATTTTTGCGTAAACGCCAATTTGGACGTCAGTAATCGTCGTGACGATGAAGGGTTCAGTCTGAGGGTCAAGTTGAAATCGATCCGGATGCCTACGATTGTGACACATTTCCGCTCTCAGGAACTTGAAGAACTTTCGGCAAACGCAATCAGTGACCTCGCATACGTTTGCCCAAGTGACAGCGAGTAAACACGAGAATGTAACAGCCAAGACACTGTCTGTAGACGCAGCAAGGCTTGCTACATTTTTACAGGGAAAGACGCGATTTTCAATTAATATATAATTTAGATGATGTACAAATTCTCAGAAGTTTGGGCAGCTCTCTGTGAGTTGAAAACGCAACGTGGTGAATAAAGTTCCTGTAATGGAAACTTTCACACTATTTTTCACGGGAGTGATGAAGTCTGGGGAGCCGTCGACAATATCATACGACTTTAACAACTCCATGCTTTTTCTCTTGACTTTCTAGAAGACTTATGTACAAAAAGAAAAGCAGAATAAAAACGTGTTTGTAATCTGAGCTTTAGCACAGACTCCTAACACAGCTTTTCGCTGTTCGAGAATTCCTCCCCATTTATGCAGAAACGCCCACATTTAAATATGGGTGGCTTCCTCATGATAAGCACAGGTAGTCTTAATGAATGGGGTCCGTAGCGACGTCAGCCATTACCATATGGAAAGCAAAGTCAGCATTTCTGATAGAGCGGCCATTGAACGGCCTGTTGAGTCACCATCGGCGGCTTGGGAACCGTCAAGGTAATGGAGGAATCAAAGGGGAGGGGAAGAACGTCAATCAAATGAAGACCTCTATCCTAAAGGCATCTTCTGGTCCTCTCCGGACAACGCTGACCATCACTCACCATTAGGCGTGGCCAATTACGGGGCCCAAGAGTTCAGTTCACTAGGGAAGGGCGGGCGATGGGCGTCAGTCAAGAGGAGTCCCTCCGTCAGAGACCTGAAAAGCACAAGCATCTGCGTAGAGGGAGATTGTTTGCAGGTGCGAGGAGCTATGTAAACCACGCAGAGATAACTTGTCCTGCTAGAGTGTTGCTGTAGACCCTCTGATTTCACATGCAGTGCATGGCATCTCTATTGGCTTGCTCTAAAAGACGTCAATGAAGTTAATGGGTACATTTCTTTTCCTATAGTGTATTTGCTGCCCAGAAAGTTATTTCTGGGTAGGCTCTCCTCCTCCCTCCCTACCTCTCTCTATCTCTCTCTCTCTCTGTTTCTCTCTGTCTCTTTCTTCTTCCTTCTCTCCCCCTTCTCTATCTCTCTCTCTATCTATCTCTCCCTCCTTCCCTCCTCTCACTCACTTGCTCTCTCTCTCTCTCTCTCTGTATCTCTCTCTGTTTACCTGTCTCTGTGTATCTCTGTCTCTCCCCTTTTCTCTCTCTCTGTCACTCTCTGTCTCTTTATTTCTCTCTTACTCTCTCTCTCTTCTCTCCCTCTCTCATTCTGAGTGTCTTTATGTCTCTCTCTGTCTCTCTGTCTCTGTCTCTCTCTGTCTCTCTGTTTCTCTCTCTGTTTCTCTCTCTGTGTCTTCGACTGTGTGTCTGTGTGTGCGTGTGTGTCTGTCCGTCTCTTTCTTAATCTTTTTCTATCTCTCTTTCTCTCTCTCTTACTCTCTCGCTCTCTCTCTGTCCAATTGTGTCTGTATGTCTGTGTCTGTCTGGGTCTGTCTGGTGGTCTCTGTCTCTCTTTCTCAGTCTGTGTGTGTCTGTGTGTGTGTGTCTCTCTCTCTCTGTGTTTCTCTCTCTCTCTGTCTCTCTCTGTCTCTTTATTTCTCTCTTACTCTCTCTCTCTCTCTCTTCTCTCCCTCTCTTATTCTGAGTATCTTTATGTCTCTCTCTGTCTTTCTCTCTGCCTCTGTCTCTCTCTGTCTCTCTGTTTCTCTCTCTGTTTCTCTCTCTCTGTCTCTCTCTCTGTCTCTCTCTCTCTCTGTGTCTCTGTCTCTTTCTGTGTTTTTCTCTGTGTCTCTGGCTGTGTGTCTGTGTGTGCGTGTGTGTGTGTCGGTCTATATGTGTCTGTGTATGTCTGTCCGTCTCTTTCTTAATCTCTCTATCTCTCTCTCTTACTCTCTCTCTCTGTCCATTTCTGTCTGTATGTCTGTGTCTATCTGTGTCTGTCTGGTTGTCTCTGTCTCTCTCTCTCTGTCTGTGTGTGTCTGTGTGAGTGTGTGTCTCTCTCTCTGTCTCTCTCTGTCTGTGTCTCTCTCTCTGTCTCTCTCTGTCTCTCTGTCTCTCTGTCTCTCTCTCTCTCTCTCTCTCTCTCTCTCTCTCTCTCTCTCTTTCTCCCCCCCCTCTCTCTCTCTCTCTTTCTCTCTCTCTCTCTCTCTCACTTCCGGCAGAGTCGTCGACTAGAGCGGACGTGTTTTGGCTGTGCTCCCTGGTACTGGCCTAAGTGTAGTTGTCTACTGGACAAACGTGAAAATGACTGGTTCAAGTGTTGTTTCCTCAGAAAGCTCGAGAGAACTACGTTGTTGCGGCAAGTTTTCGTTGTGTTTTTGCGCGACCTTTGTGGTACATTTCGACAGTTTAATTGATTGTGAAAATGAAATAGTTTTTAGATGGGTTTGAACTGAAAAGTACTTAGTTTGGCCTGTGTGTAGCTGTCTACAGCGCGAACTGTGAACTGTGAAATGGAGTGACTATTAAGAGGTGTTCTTTGTTCACCGGTCCTGAGAAGGCTACGTATGTGCGGCAATCGCATTGCTGTGTTTATTTGCATCTTTTTAGGGAAGAAAATACTATCATTGGTGTGGAATGAACTCGTTGTGATATGGGGGTTGACCTAGAAATGTACCGTGCAAGGATTGGACTTCATGCACGGCGTGCTGCACGGGGTGAACTGCCAGTGAGCTCGGACTCGCTAAATGAAGTGCTGAGATGTATATGCATCTTGTACGTGGCGATCGTGTTTGGTCTGATAATCGGATTCACGATGAATTTGACCGCTGGATGGCTGAGCACGATGGCTGTGAACTTCACTGCCGTTCAGGAAGATACCGTGCATTCCCTGCTTACGGTGAACTTCTTACTCCCGTGTTTGGCACTGCCATTGCGATATGGTCGTGTTTCTATTGCCTTTGAAATGGGAAAGTCCAATGTTCAGTGCCACCATAATCTCTCCTTTCTTCTCCTTCTGTCGGGCAATATAGAGGAGAACCCCGGGCCTGGGATGGAGAGGAAGGATCTGGAGGAAGCTTTGAAAGAGTTGAACGAGGGCTGGGATAGGCGGCAGCAGGAAGCGACATCTAGAATCTTAGAAGAAATGACACTTAGAGGATGTGTACAGCATCTGGAAAGAAAGTTTGACATCATGAAGAAAGAACTAGAAGATGTTAGAGACAAGCTCATTATCCATGAGGATTACATAGACCACGTTGGTGACAAACTAGCCGAGATGACTGCAAGAGCTAACAAGGCGGAAGAAAGGCTGGAGAACCAAGATAGACTTTCGCGCAGGGACAATGTAATTCTCTTCAATGTTCCAGAGCAAGAGGGAGAAAACTTTCACAGCTCAGAAGAGAAGTTTTTAGATACTGTGAATGGAGTTCTCCCTGGCAGGCTAGACTTTAGAGACATCCGAAGAGCTCATCGGTTAGGGAGACCTTCACCTGACAAGACCCGACCTCTCATCGCCTGTCTCAGCAGAAGTCAAGACAAGCACGCCATCCTCGAATGCAAGGCCAAGCTCAAGGCGAAAGGGATAGGCGTATCAAGTGACAGGACCGATCAGCAACGCCGACAATTTCAGGAGGCAAGGGCTTCAGGGTACCATGCTTACTTCCAGGGAGGACAGCTGCGCGTGGTACCAGAGCGAGAAGACCGTAACCGCATCCAGACGCGATCTGCGACAAGGTCCCAGTCCTCGGTAGTCACCGGAACGACCGAGCTCTGCGTCGTACCAAGACAGCACAGAGTGAGGGGACAACGAGACGCCAGCTCCGCTGCGGGTGACCCGACCTGTAGCGGCAACACCTAGGACCGTGGCCGAGGCGCTGTTACAACTGAGTTGCCGGCAGGTATTTCCAACTTTCTCTCATGGAACATTAATGAGATTTTGCAGAAATTTGATGACCCTGACTTTCTTCCTTATATTCAGAAATTTGAGTTTGTATGCTTTGTAGAAACCTTTGTTGAATATCTTAAAATTGAAAGTATTGAAAACTGTTTTAGATGTTTTTTTGTCGCCAGCCCGAAAATTATCTGAGAAGGGTCGTAGATCGGGCGGTGTCGTGTGCTTGATTAAGCACTGCATAGCTCAGTTTGTTGAACAAATCGAAGTAGATTATGATTTCATGCTGGCATTCAGATTTAACAATCAACTGTTTATGTCAGACAGGGACGTGATATTGTTATGTGTATATGTTCCGCCTGCCGGTTCTCCGTACTATTGTCTACCAGGAGAGCCAAATGGAATTTCAGTGCTTCAACAGTGTTTGATGCAGCTAACGGTGACTTTCCCATATTGTTCCTTGATTGTCTGCGGCGACTTCAATGCTCGCACGGGTAATCACGATATAGGACATTCTAATATTTCTGACGGTATGCGTGGTTTGCTTGTCGATTCACGTTGCTCCCAGGACAGCGCAGTAAATGAGTTTGGTACTGAATTATTGACAGTTTGTGCCGGTTTTGATCTGTGGATATTGAACGGGAACATATCTGGTGATTTAGATGGCAAATTTACCTACATGTCAAGTACTGGCAACAGTGTGATAGACTACCTTCTTGTTTCCAGTGACTTGTTTCCCATTTGTGCATCACTTAATGTAAAAGAAAATGTCTTAACGTTCCATGTGTGCATGGAACTATGTTTGAAGTGTAAATGCAGTATTACAAATGATGTAAGAGAAGTTTTTGTTATCGAAAAATTCGTTTGGGAGGAGGCATTGAGTGAGGAGTTTAAAAGCAATTTACAAAATGGTGTAGAAAGATTGGAGAGATTGTTAGATGATGATATGGATGTAAACCCTACGGCAGAGGCAATTACAAATTGCTATGTGAGTGCTGCAGAACCTTTGAAGAAATCAATTGTGTGCGGGAGAGCAAGACACGGTCAGCCGTGGTTCGACAGGGAGTGTAGTTCAAGCAAGAATCTGTTACGCTCTTTACTACGCAGGTGCAGCCGCACATTGGCAACGTGTGATAAAGAATCGTATAAGCAAAGGAGAAAAGAGTACAAGTACTTGCTAAAGTCTAAGAAAGAGTCGTATAGAATGAATGCTCTTACTAGTCTGGAAGATAGTATTAAAAACCCTTCCCTGTTCTGGAAACAGGTGAGAAAGCTTAACCTTAGGTCTGCTATGTATTGTAGTATATCATGTGAAGAATGGAAAGACTATTTTTCTGAAATGTATAGCCATGCTTCAGCTGAACAGCAACAGCAAACTGATATTGATTACAGTGTACTCACATTAGCATCAGATGAGTTGTCACCCCTTGATTGTGAAATAACTGTGGAAGAGGTTAGATGTGCACTGGATACACTGAAGAATAGGAAGGTTTCAGGGGAGGACAAGATATTGGCAGAAATGCTCAAGTGTACACCTCAGAGACTCATAACAATCATTGCTCAGCTTTTCAATAATATGCTTGCCAAAAAGTGTTTTCCAAATATTTGGACGAAATCAACTATCTTACCAATCTACAAAAGAGGAGACCCCGCTATCCAAGATAATTATAGGGGAATTTCAATCACAAGCATTTTTAGTAAAGTATTCACTTCAGTGGTCACTGACAGGTTACAAGACTGGGCGGAAAGTAATGGTCTAATTGGAGAGGAGCAGGCGGGTTTCAGAAAAGAGTATTCGACGATGGACAATATTTTTGTTCTGTACTTAGTAGTCAATAGATACCTGTCAAGGCATAGATAACTGTATGCTGTTTTTGTGGATTTTAAGAAAGCTTTCGATAGTATAAACAGAAATGTACTTTGGCAAATTCTTCGGGGTTATGGCATGAAAGGGAGACTACTCCAGGTGCTCTAAGCAATGTACTTTGATGTTCAAAGCAGTGTAAGGTGCAACGGTCGCTACAGCGACTCATTTGCATATACCAAGGGATTAAAGCAAGGCTGTAAAATGAGTCCGATACTTTTTTCTCTTGTAGTGAGCTATGTGGGTAAGATTATAATCAAACATGGTAAACATGGTATTCAGCTTATGCCTGATGCTACGATTATATATCTGTTACTGTTCGCAGATGATATAGTTCTTGTATCGGTCACGGTCGTTGGCCTGCAAAACCAATTGAACAATCTCAAAAAAGCTTCAGAAACAGTTGGTCTGGATGTAAACCGACAAAAAACAAAGGTCATTGTTTTCCGAAATGGTGGTTATCTGGCAGGTCATGTGAAGTGGTATCTGGGTACGGAAAGAATTGAGACTGTGAATGAGTACAGATATCTTGGAGCACTGTTCACTTCGAGACTGTCCTTTAGTATTTTACAGACTGATCTTGTACTTAGAGCAAAAGCTGGTATGATTCAACTGACTAAGTGTCTACAAAAATTAGGAAATGTGTCACCAGATGTGTATTTCAAAATGTTCACTACCCAGATACAGCCGGTACTTTTGTATACATCAGAACTGTGGGGATTGTACAACTGTTCGGAAATATAATTTGTACACCTACAAGCTATGAAAAGATTTCTCAATGTTCCTTTACAAGCTCTTAACTTGATGACGTATGGTGAAATCGGAAGATACCCACTGTATATCAATGCAACTTTACGGGCTATTAATTGTACTGGTTGCGTGTAATTAGGATGGAGGCAACTAGACACCCTAACAAAGTTTACAAGATGATGCTCATCTCGGGAAATAATGGAAACTGGGTTGATAAAATAAAAGAAGTATTGCATAGATATGATTTTGCTGATGTATGGCGCAATCAGAATGTGCGGAATGAGACAGAGTTCTTGCTCGAGTTTAGAAAGCGCCTTTTCACTGAATACATGAATGTATGGACAGTTTCAATATCAGCGAGTGGTAGCTATGAACTGTACATATCTTTTAAGACAGAATTGAATAGAGAGAAATATTTGTATATATTAGATACAAAAAAGTTTTTCGAGATGTTTATGTTTTTTTAAGGATGGGATTCAGCGATTTGTTCACGCATAAATACAGATTTGCTACGGAGCGAGCTGATAATGCTTACTTATGTCCAGCTTGCTATGAAATAGACGAAAATGAACAGCATTTGTTACTTGAATGTCCTGACTATGCAGATCTCAAACGAATGTATATACGCAGGTTGATGTTGAATACATATGCCTTTGATGTTAAGGTACTCCTGTCGCTGGAGGAGCCTAAGGCAGTACGAGCGGTTGCAACGTATTTGTATTATGCATTCAAGAGAAGAAAAGAAGCTGTTTCTATTGCTATGGCCGAAGAGGCATATTATGTGTAATTGTGTTGTGATGGGCCGGTGATCTAACAAAAATAAACCATTCGTTCTCTCTCTATCTCTCTCTCTCTCTCTCTCTCTCTCTCTCTCTCTCTCTCTCTCTCTGTTCTTTTGTTTTTACGGTGGTTGTCCGTAAATAAATTGGTAGAAGATCATAGGCCTACGGAGAAAGCCAAACATTTTTGATCTATATTTTCTATTGACTTTTGCCAATCGTTGAACGAGGAAAATGTGATTTTTTTTAAAAGATAGGAAATAAAAGTTTGCATGTATACAAGTGTGTGTGTGTGTGTACATGCGCGTGTGCGTCTGCGTGTGTGTGTGAGTGTGTGTGTGTGTGTGTGCATGCGTGCGTGTGCGTGCGTACAAGCGTGTCTATGTGTGTGCGTGTGTCAGAAAGAGATAGAGGCAGAGAGAGAGAGAGATACACACACACACCCACACAGAGAAAGAAAGAGAGAAAGAAAGAAAGAAAGAGAAAGAGAGAAAGAGAGAGAGAGAAAGATAGAGAAAGAGAGAGAAAGAGAAATAGAAATAGAGCGAGAGAGAGAGAGAGATTGAAAACGCGTCTTTTCTCACACTCATGCACATACATGCCAGAACCAAAATGCATAGAGAAACCGGTAGACGAATAAAGCATGAATGAGAGTAAAAGGTTGCTCAAATGTTACATTAATTAGATCACGTAATAAAAACCACCCTGTGTTAAAATGAATTCATTGTGAAACATCACACGCTGTTACTGAGTAAAGAGCATTCTATGTTGTGCGTAATGTGTCTTTTCACACTTCAACTCATGTAAATTGGTACTCTTTGTCTATACAACGAGGGTCTGGTGACAGCTCACGGTGTTATTATATTCACGTTGTTGTAGCACTATCGTTTACGTGGCTACGATTCAGGCAGCACTTAATGCGTCATCGAATACATTCTTCAGTAAAACGCCACAAAAAACTATTTCAAGAGCAAAACGCTCACGCATCCAAGTGTCATTCCCACAGAAGCAAGTGGGGGACACAGCGAAAGCTTCCGCGGGGAAAAAAGGTGGAAAATAATTGTGTATGTCATCAAATAATAGCCCCACCCTATTACCGACATTGAGAGTGCGTGGCATCAATATTCATCGCGACCTCTTCACCCCAGGACCGGCACGCGCGGAATTGATATTCAATGGCGGATCAGAAATAATAGTTCCTTTCATGTTGGACAGGCTGGTCATCACTCATTTCTCACTGCCACTCATGTCGTCCACCCAGATGCGGCGTGTCTGAGAGCATCTGGGCCTGCTTGCACGGTCCCCATCCATGGCGCCTGAAGTGGGTGCAGAGCCTGTGCACGCCCACATCACGTGGCGAGCAAAGAGGAAGCGCGAAGTGGCAAGGGAAGCGAAGACTACTTGTGCATGGCAGGCGCCGCAATGAAAGTTTCATGGCGCACCTTTCGTGACGAGCACCGGGCCCCAGTGCCCGCGATGACCATCCCCGAGTTCTGCCGATTTGGCGTGTTTGCTGCAAGGGTTGCTGAATGTCGGGCATCACGTAGATGGGTGCCGGTGTTCTAGTCAGCTGAACCCTCGATAATAAAGTTTATTTATACAGCGCATTTTCATTTACATGCTCAAAGCCCTTTACAGGCAAGAAAGACATGAAACATAAATAATGCCAGACACAAGTAAAGCAAATTCAGGCACAGTACACATACAATGCATAAGCACACAAGCAGGCCAAGCCCAAAGCAACACACCACAGCAACAACTTGATACAGGCGAAACCAATAAACCAATAAGACACGGCACACGTACATGGCTTCAACACACAAGCCAAACAATAACAGGACCAACCATGGGCCCCCATATAACGCACGGAACGGATGAAAGCCCATCGCATATGGCACAAATACGCAGAAAGAGAACACTCCGTACAAGACGATGTAACTGAAACAATGAAGTCATACACACAAGGCACGATACACACGAGCAACCAGCAACGAAAATGGCAATGGCACACAGGCAAACAATACCCGATGCAGGACAAACAATATAACGACATACGAAAGGAGAATGGAAGACATGAGTTATATCAACAGCATATATGACCGCACACAGCCAGCATTCTCAACGGAAACAATATCAATAGGATTAACCATAAAGCAGAGTACATAAACATGATCCACAGAATGCACGACATCAGCACACAAACAAACAATAATTAATGCAAGTCCATACAAACAGAATTGAATAACATGCAAGACGGTACATAAAGCATATATGTGGACACCCAAAAACTAGCACATGAGTTGCAGTAAGCGTACAGGCATGGAATAGTCACCGAAGCCCACTCCAAGGGGAAGTATTATGTATATGAAACTGAGAAGAGGTGCGTTTTCAGGCCTGTGCGGAAAGAGTCAGGCGAGGTAGAGTGATGAAGGCTGACAGGGAGAGAGTTCCAGACGAGAGGAGCAGAAAAAGAAAAAGAGCGTTCGCCAAAAGATTTGGAGTTGACTCTTGGAGTGCAGAGAATAGAGGTATCTGCCGAGGAGCGGAGTGTCCTGGCTGGTGTGTATGTCTGAATCATGTCTGTGAGGTATGCGGGTCCTGTATGCGTGAATGCACTAAAGGATAGGCATGCAATTTTATATTTGATGCGCGAATCGACCGGAAGCAAGTGCTGTGCTTGAAGGTGCTGGGAAATGTGATTAGACTTGCGGATTCTGAGGATCAGGCGTGCAGCGTTGTTCTGCAGTTTCTGTAACCTATTCAGGAGATACTGGGGACAGCCGTACAGCAGGGCATTACAATAGTCCAGTAGGGATAGAATGAACGCAGAGACAAGAGTTTGGGTCGCTTCTTGAGAAAGATAATGCTGTATGGAACTAATGCAACGCAGTTCGTGGTTGTCAGCACGAATATTGCTAAGAACCTGCGCATGCATAGTCAGGTGGGAGTCCAGCGTAACGCCTCGGTTTTTGACTGAATCAGAGAAGGGGACAGTAGCATTGCCAATGGTGATGGATCTGAGGACTGCATGGAGAAAGATATGCGTGGACAAGCAACGACCATAACCTCTGTTTTTTCATCATTCAGTCATCCATGATTTTATGTCAATGATACATTCTTGCATTGAATGCATGAGAGTATCGAAGTCCTGAGGATCAGCAGATTTTTTTAACTGCGTATCATCTGCATAGGAGTGATGAAGAACCGAGTGCGCTGCCATAACGTCCGCAAGGGGAGTGGTATATAAAACAAGCAAACCCGGTCCTAAGACCGAACCCTGGGGCACCCCATAGCGCAGCAGAGCAGGATCGGAGGTGCTGTTGTTGATGGAAACAGTCTGAGTACGGTTAAACAAGTAGGAAGAAAACCAGAGCAAGGCAGAATCATTAACACCAAACACATGTTCCAAACGACTGAGGAGGAGACCATGCTCAATGGTGTCAAAAGCTGCCGATAAGTCGAGTAGCGTCAGAATAGATACCCTTCCTTGGTCTAAAGAAAGTAGGAGGTCGTTTACAATTTTCACTAAAGCAGTTTCTGTACTATGTCCAGACCGATATGCAGATTGCAAAGGACTGAGGAGATGATTGGTTGCAAGGTGTGCAGAGAGCCGGGAAAGAACTATCTTTTCTATCAACTTAGAGACAAACGACAAGTTTCTCACGGGACGGAAATTTTTCAGCTCATTGCGGTCGAGAGTAGGTTTCATTGGCGTAACAAAAGCAGCCTTGTGGACATCCGGGGAAATTCCAGAAGCAAGGCAGTCATTTGCAATTTTTGTCAGGGGGAGAGCATTGCATCTAAACATTTAAATAACAGGAGAGTTGGGATCTGAGTATGCGGTGCTAGATGTCGAGGTATGTGAAGTAATAAAAAGAGAAATATTTCGTCCCTTTGCTGAATTGTGTGGCAAATAAATGCAAAGTGTCATAGAAGCAGTCATGCTGAAGTCAGGTTTTGCCTCAACATAAGACGTACACAGTTATACAAAGACTGTGAATACACGACCATCCGAATCATATTATTTACTGCTATACACGTTTCAAAGTGAAACGTTCAGAAACCCGATTCGGTGAATGTAGTTCAGCTAATGCTGTCTCGCAGGTATAGTAGACTCAAGCCAGCTCGATGGTATTCACTCCTATTCATCTGCATGTACGCGAATCGGCGTTTTCAAATGATGCGTTAACCTGTTATGCATACGCACTCTGGACCGTCTCCTCATGTGCACTTTACATAGGCGGGAGGTTGTTTGGAGAGTGAGGCGCTGCGTTAGGTCAGCACTGACGTAGTAGTGGACGTTTAAGGTCAAATCAAACCAATAACTGTCGCTTGGAATCGCCTTTCTCATCCATGCAGCAGACTACACTCCGAGGAAACGCTACACTCGTCAACACAGCTCGATGGCGGCTTGAAGACGCCGAGTCGACAGACGAGCACAGGGCAAAGTCTGGCCTGGACCCTTGTACAAAGAGGCCTTTTACAGCGGGAAGTCAAGTGGTCTGCGCGCATTCCCCGCCCCCACTTAGACCTGAAATATCCCATGCTCCAACCCGGCAACACAAAGAGCTGCGCCGAGATGGCACCAGAGCGAAAGAATTAGGTCATCAGGAATAAGGGGGTGGTCATCTGATGGAAGCCATCGTCTTGTAAAGAGTGTATGTCGTGCGACCTCCAGTCGATATACTGTGCTACTCCCGCGTCATAGACCACTGCACACTTTCATGTGAAGTGGTTCCTCGTAGCGAGAAAAATATTTGACGGCAGTGGTCGCGTATCCGAGAGAGTTCCTCACCTAGCATTCGGACATTCCATAAAAGCAGTTGTTGTGTTAGAACAAGTTGAAACCAAAGCACTAATATTCTAAGCAAGCATGCTAGTCTAAAAAAAAGTATTTTCAAGTAAAGTTTAACTTTCAATCATAAATGTTTATCTGGTTTGAGTTCTGGAATTCTTTACGTCGAGTTCATGCTGTAATCGCCCTTGCTGCTACTGCTGCTGCTGCTGCTGCTCCTGCTGCTGCTCCTCCTCCTCCTCCTCCTCCTCCTCCTCCTCCTCCTCCTCCTCCTCCTCCTTCCTTCTTCCTTCTTCTTCTTCTTCTTCTTCTTCTTCTTCTTCTTCTTCTTCTTCTTCTTCTTCTTCTTCTTCTTCTTCTTCTTCTTCTTCTTCTTCCTGCTCCCTTTGTTCCTTGTGTTCCCTTTGTACTTCCATTCTTCCTCTTCCTCTTCATCGTCTTGGCAGCAGCAATCCCTCTTTCGTACCGCGAAGACTTGGTTTCCCAAGTCAAATCAAGCTAATTCTTCGAGTCGCTTCTGCGAGTCATTTACCAGGTCATTCCTCCGATAATGGCCGGCCCACGAGGTTCTTGCGTGCCCAACACCGATCAAGGAGAAAACAAACAGCGATTACGCTGGTGGATAAGAAGTCACGTCGCGAAGGACGATCTGCAAGTGCGCAGAAAGGTACTGCGCATCGGGAGGATTTCCGCTCAGAGGATGATGGAATTCGTGAATCTCGTCTCATTTCCTGCTACGCCGGCGGTGCCTCTGCCTCATCAGGCGAAGAAGAGCCAATCGCAATCGACTTACCTGTCACGTGAGCGGACGATGCTCTCGGAATCAATTTCCGCTTCATGTTTGATGGAGAATGAGTTAGTTACGATGGGACAACATGGCAGGGGAGTGGAACATCTCGACTGCGATTCAGTACTGGTAAACCTTTGAAGACGTGGACGAAAATGCCAATCGCATCCAGTTTCGACAGAGAGCCATCATCAAAGAATGCCCAACATTGCCATTCGCCACCTGCGCTGCAGTGGACTTAAGATGAATATTGCGTGGGTTTTTTACTGACTAGCCTCCATTCGAAGTCACACTGCAGATGAAGACATTGTTTTTGAGTCAGAGCACCGTACGCTACAACTTGAAAAGATCAGTGCAAAACTCAAGAATAGTGATTGGCAAGTAACAGGTTCTTTCTTACGTTTGATATTGAATCTGTCTGCAATACAAACTAAAGGGCGATTGGTTCCCTTGTGTGATATTCGGCGCTGCTTTCAGCTTTTCATTGTTTTAACATCCATGGAAGCTTGTGACAGCTTGGAAAGCAATACATTTAACATCACTGAGGCGTTACTCCGAAACACACATGAAACTGCAGGGTTCAAAGCAAATCACCCATAGAAGGATGCTACCACTGTTAAAGCTTACCCGTAGCTGTAGAGGGTTCCCTGCGCTACTCTCTCTCCCTCTCTCTCTCTCTCTCTCTCTCTCTCTCTCTCTCTCTCTTTCTCTCTCTCTCTCTCATTCGCTCTCTCTCTCTCATTCGCTCTCTCTCTCTCATTCGCTCTCTCTCTCATCCGCTCTCTCTCTCTCATTCTCTCTCACTCTCTCTCTGTCTCTCTCTGTCTCTGTGTGTTTGTCTGTCTGTCTGTCTCTTTCTCTCTCTGTGTCTCTGTCTGTCTCTCTTTATCTCTCTCTCTCTCTCTCTCTCTCTCTCACACACACACACACACGCACACACATACACACACACACACACACACACACACACACACACACACACACACACATACACAAGTATTCTGATACATGTACACATCCGTTGTTTCTATTTGGGCCACTGGTGAATGAGTGTCTGGTTTGTGGAAGACGAAAGAAACCACGTTTATGTTTAATGACGACACACCGTCGACGGAGTTTGATGTTGTAGAGAAAGAAGCGGAGAGAGACATATTTCCACCTTGGGGCTATACAAGTGTCAATTAAAAGTGCACATATACTCTCTGAGGAGAAGGAGGTACCTGCAGTCCGAAGCCCAGTGAGGAAGAAACATGGCTTCCTCCTTCTCAGGGCCATTCGGGACCCACGACAACACGTCACAAGAATGAACTACAGTATAAGAATAGATGCAACTGATCCATGATCAGTAAACTGCACTCGGTGTGATATAACAAAAACATCGGTTCTTATACTAAGGATATAGCAAATTCGATGTATCTAGCACCTGTTGTTAGTATCAGCAAATTGTTGTAAGTTTAAATAGAGAGAAAACAATAAGTGTGCCATTATTACACCATAATTTGAAATCAACAAAGAAAAGGTGCACAACTTTCAGAATTAAGCTAACGTGTTAGGAAAAAAGCATTGTTTCATAGTGTTAGGAACTATACATATTAACATATTGATCAAAATATTCATGTGTAACCAGATGTGCATAGACGCACATGATGCTTTAAAACAAATCGGAGAGTAAATTTCAATACAATCTGAACCACTGAAAATGTAGAATTACACAAGAGAGCAACATTTGGTGTTTGGATTTTGTAGTCGCGCACCGTACACACTCATTAATGCCTGCGTCCCACGTGCACGTACGCGCGCGCGCACACACACACACACACACACACAGAGAGAGAGAGAGAGAGAGAGAGAGAGAGAGAGAGAGAGAGAGAGAGAGAGAGAGAGAGTGAGAGAGTGAGAGAGAGAGAGTGAGAGTGAGGGAGAGAAAAAAAAGACAGCACACAGATAAAACAACATACAGACAAGGACAACACACATATACACAGTACATGTAGAATGTGAGTGATGACGAATGAGCAGGTTGCAACAATGAACAACAACAACAGCAACAAAGCAACTACATAGCCAAGGAAACCACAACTACCCTCCCATGACCTGTATGATTAATTCAGACAGGAGTTTCTGCAAGCCAGGCCTGGCGCTACGAAGTTTAGCTCATTTCAGCACAGTGCCAGCTGGCAGTTTCTGAGTGCGGAATGCAAACACCGGTGTCATCAAAACTTTGACGTCATCAATTGTGTGATGTACAATAGAGCCTATATTTCTAGTTGTATTTCCCATATATACACAACATATATCATCCAACATGAAATGGATTATTTCTTGGGTAAAACCCCGACATTGCACTGAATTTCGTTAGAATCCGTTTTGAACTTTTTGAGTTATTTTGCATAATAACAAACTAACCAACCAATGATAAAACATAACCTCCTTGGCGGTGGTAAGCCACTTGTATGTATGTATGTGTGGGTTCTTGTAACGCGCAAAACTTCTCGTCTACGGGCATACTCAATGCGCACACAGAAAAAGAGTCAGCCATTAAAGATATATGTTTAAGTCCATTCTTAAAATGAGAGAGTTTGGGGGACTTTCTGAGCAGTTCAGGAATGTTGGTCCAATAGCAGGGTCCCACAAAACTGAAAGATCGGCGGCCATAGTTACCAAGCCGTCGGTGTGGGACACTTGTGAGTGTTAATAACGCTTAAATGCAGCGACCTAACCGCGAGCTTCTAACGATCCACATCAAAATACTGTGTTCCCCACTAGTAATAACAAAAGCTGTAAAACTGATATCTTGATATCGTTGAAGTACACATCTAGAATTCTTACTTTGCATGAAAGATTCTCAAACGATGTGAACGATGTTATCCCAGAGCATCCATTAGTGAGCTGGGACCCTGACTGCCAAGCCTTTGCATCATACCGCTGCTTGACGGCCAGCGTCCACCTCAAGCACCCAAACGGTTGAGGAAGGACCATGGAAATGCACGAGGTCTTGGAGGCTTGGTTTCCTGCCTGATAAAGGATGGGTGCAGGTGCATGCTTCCTCGGATAGGGAAACTGACCACAAATGTCGTCGTCAGCAACGTCTTCCTCCTTGGCGGAGCAAAAGTTAGAGAAGGCGCCGGCGCCTGGATCTCTCGTTAACGAGGGATTCAGAATTGTCTGAAAATGCACTCTAGTCGAAACTGAATACTTGCACGTGCTCATATGATTTAACTGCATGCTCTCTTTGCTATTTATGTTACAATAAAATACTTGTTTTATCTTCCCGAGTACATGCTTAGCCGCAACAATTTAGTTTTGATGAAGTTTTCCCCCACAAACCAGGGGAAATACTTCCCCGCCCCCTTTTTAAAAACCCTGAGAACTCGTATGCCCACATTTTTACAAGATCTATTCGCATGCTTGAATGGGTGGATAATTTGGTAGTTTTCCTGATTTAGAAAAAAAGGTTGTTCCGTGATCTTTTTCATGTTGTTGCTTTTGGGCACACAAAGCACTGAAATGCAAGGATTATTGCCTTTGTCTCTTGAAGTGCAGCTGATGGAAACTTGGACTGGTAAAAAGACGTCACAAAAGGGAAAATGTTTGCTCTTGGAGAGACTTTACTTTTTTCAGGTGGTTGGTGACTCTTTTATTTGGTGCCGCTAGCGTTTCTAGAAGTCCGCGTTGGTACTCAGATGACAAGGGGGCTGCACTCTGTTACAGCTAGTGCTGTGTACCGTGGCAACATCTTGCTGAGCACCAGGATGAAAAACTGTCGTTATAATTTGACTTTGTCTGAATGTTGCTTTTATGTAAGATGCGATGAATGATGAAATCAGGGAAAAACATGTAGTCTTTATTTAACAATGCAAATTCAGCTGTGGGTCAGCATCCCAATTTACGAGCATATAAAAAGGTTTCAACCTTTCTTCATATTGCTACAAATACTAAAAACAGAAAAAAAACTAGTTCTCCAAGGAAGGGTAGCATGAAGAACCACACGGGACTGAAAGAAATGTTGACGACTTGATTCAGCTTGACAGTGATGTCGAGTGCAGCTGTGGACTTGCGCTGAAATCAGCCAGAGCTAGGAAGATCCACCAGAAAAAGAGCGGTTGTCTGACGACTTTACGGTGCAGTATCGCTGCTACAAAGGGAGGACATCGTAAGTTGAATGAGATAAGATGCACAAGACAAGACTGTCGACCTCAATATCGACTTTGCCCGTGTCGATTCGTCGCGTTCACCCACTGAGACCCAGATTAGACGGCGCACACACTGGCCGCGTACCAGTAATTCAGTTGCGTGAGGAAATACTAGATAAGGAGATGTCTGTAATGCGTGTAGTAATGTTTCGTGGGGCTGAATACAGGGTTTGGCGAACAGCACGGTGCGATTTGAATGATCTGCCCCGGTGCCTCCAGAGAGCCTCTTCGGCTGCATGCTGCAGGCCCTGCTCAGCTACTGGAGAAACTCAGCAAAACGCGCAGCTGACGTAATCTATTTTGACTTTGTGTTACATGCGTGTCTGGCAAGACCAAGCTGGTGGATGGGCTCTCTCCATTATCTGGGGCGCCTTCCCCAGACAATGGTACACCAGTCAAAAGCAATGGAAAGGGCGCTTCCGGTCTTTTTCATTTTCAGCGATCGCTATAATTACACAGTAGCCCGTATCAAAATCAGGATGATGAAGCAGGCAGTGTCTGGTTTAAGAAATCGATATATAAAAAATCGGACGTTGCTTATAAGTATAGCAATCCCTTAAAAAAACACGAACAAACAAACAAACAGACAGATAGACAAGCAAACAAAAAAAGGATGGACCATTCCAATTTCCTTTGACTACATATCATAATCACGGGGAACGCGATCCTCTATCCTCTCTATCTTGTATTTGCACACATCACTTGAGTGCTTGAAGCAGCCCGAGGGCATCGACACAAACCCTTCCTGCCTTGCTGCGGAGGATCCTGCCAGAGACAAAACTGAATAAAGAGAGGAGAGACCCTTTTGAACAGTGCTGCTGCAAATCAACACAATTGATCCCACGCGACTGCATCGCAAAGACAGCTGGCTTCTTTTTTTGTCCTCGCAATCTGGCTTCAAGTTGCAGACACGTGGGACCTGTTACCCACAGCAAAGCTGTTTGCCGTGACATTAGGAAGTGGAGATGGTTCTTGACCACCTGATGAGACGATGCGTGTGCAATGTCTAGGCTCGCAGTGACAACATGCGCTGTCTGGTTTTTCACATCCCAACACCCTCGCTGTCCCTCACAACAACGTGGGCCACCGGGAGTTGAATACAGAGATCGCAAGCCCAAAGGGAATACAGAGAAAAAGAGGTTTGATAATGCAGGCGGGGACCGAAACTGCGGTTACCCAGTGACAGTCTGACTGTTCTATTGGTTTCCTCATACAGACGTCCCATTTCACCCAGCGCATGGGGCGCGTTGCTTACGCCAGATGCAAAGGCAGTCAAATATTTGACCCACGTTGACACCGATCTATTACTTGCCAACACGGTAACTGGGCACAAGAAGACCCCAGGCTAATCTACTAGGGACTCGGAGGAGGTTTGGCTTCTAGTAATACAGTGCCTTCAGACTCATGAACCAAACCCCCAGCTATGGGCAAAATAGCCCCACTGCCTTGTGGGAGTTTCGGTAGAGGCAAAATCTATGAGGATAAACCCAGACAGAAAAGCCAGTGAAGCTCCTAAGGCGGTTAGACAGTGCACAACATTCCCAACTGGCAGCTCCTGCAGCCGAAACGGTGCCAAATGTAAAACGCCTTGGGTTCCTTCGGGTCACATCGTCTAGGCCGAGAGGGGAACCACAGAGCCTGGCCAGCCCGTGACTTCTCTAACTGTGATTGTTTGTAACGATTAACATAATTGTCATTCCCAATTGCCAAGTAACTGAATAACGTTCTAGGCTATAAATGGGCCGGCCTAGCTGGGCACTTCTATCATTCCAGCGTCTGTACGAAGCACGAAATAAACATCCATGCATCATCAGCAACTCTCAGCCTAATAATCAACGCGATTCATGATGCCAGACGTAGGATGTGACCTGATCAACAACGTCGCAGGCAACGAGGCCAGCACCTCAACCACTCAAACACCAAGCAGCCGAAAAAGTGAGCGAGGAAGCGAGATCGCCAAAAAGGGATTCTCCTAAGTCAGGTCAGCCATTTTTGTCCTCACGTAAAATCCGGTTAATCTCATCATGTCTGATACGGGCTTACGAATCCCTGGTCCCCTCCATGTCGATGGCAATGTCGCCGAAAATAGCGAACTTTTAAACAGATTTTGTAATCTATTTGAGAGCGGCCTTGAAAGGCAAAGACGAAGATGTAATCTCAAACACTCTACTCAACTTGGCAGGCAGGAACGCCATTGAGAGAGAAAAAAATATTCATCTCTGAAGAAGGGGAATCCAAGGGAAACCTAGAAACAATGATGACGAAATTCAGATAACTTTGTAGTTCCCTCCCCAAATGTCATAGTGGAATGCCATCGTTTCATGATGCACCAGCAGTAGCCGGGGAAGAGCTACGACTATTTTGTATCCGATGTACGCAAACTTGCAGCGTCCTGTCAGTACGCACAAATCAGAGATGAGCTCATTCGAGACAAGATCGTTTTCGGCATCTTGTCCGAGCCTCTGAAGAGACAAATGCTCAAAGAGGGAGATTTAACCCTCGCTAGAGCCATTGAACTCTGCCGCCAAGAAGAAGCAACGCAGCAACGCCTCGCTCAGATGGCTGTCAAAGACGATGATGTCGACATCATAACCGCGGCAAGACGCTCGTCCCATGGCCCACCAAAAATCCAGCAATAGCATCAGGATGCAAGGAACCAGACAATATGTAAAAACCTCGGTGGATCTCATCAAAGAACCAGATAAAAGTGTCCCGCCTAAGGAAGACAGTACCACAGCTGCGGCAAGTACAATCACATCTCCAGACTGTGTCTTTTTTCCGCCTCAGCACCAAAGCCACCACAGAAGCCTCAAACAGAGACACAAGAAAAGTACATCCACCAAATCACAACAATCATTGATGAGGATGATGCGGCGTTCTGCCAGCATCCCTTGAGAACACGAAGAACATCAACACCACGTCAACAATCAACCTTGTAGCGTATGATGAAAAGATTTTGTCTACCATAAGTATCGCCAGACTGCAGTGCTTGCACCATGGCAAAACGCCGCATTCTCCAATTCCACATACATGGACAAACGTGTCACACCTCTCCTGGGCCTTCTTCATGCTCTCACGTGGAACCTCGTGCACCTCGCAGCTGAAGTGCAACAACTGGATGAGAAAAGGATTTGGTGCAAAATGTGTCATAGACTTAAATCACAGCAAAACCGGATCGATCGGTAGGCCTACAACATGCTCCTATTATGGACGCGCACGTATGGAGTTAATGAGTCACAGCAAAATCCTGGCGATTGGTTCAGTGTGCTTGCTCTTGACTGTGTTATGTGTATTTGTGTGCGTAACTTCCCGTAAGTCAAGGGATTTAAACTTTAAGCTCGCGAACATCGATCATTACAGTGTTGGAGCATACTAAAATGTATATCACACGGGTTAAACTCCAATCAATCATGGCGAAATTTGCAGCTGATGCTAGTGTGACACATCAAATCAAGGAGCCCAACAACCTGGTCGTTTCTCAGCAATATATCTTCGTCGACTAAAAGGCTTAATCCATGCTGATCACAGTAGACAACATAATGGTGGAAGTGACGTCACACTGAACTGACCAATAAGAAAAAATAGGTCAGGTAGTTTCGCGCGAGCTCATGCATATTAATCAGTATTCACGTGTCACGTGTTGAATCTGACCAATGGAAGGAAGTGTGGAGGTGCTGTAACGTGCAAGAAATGCTACCGTGCAAGAAATGCTCCAGAAATTATCACAGAGTTATCTATCTTTTTGCTATTTTAAAAATAGATTCCGCTATTGCACGTTTTTTTTGTTGTTGCGGGAAATCTCTCCCGACAAACGACAGATTTGCAGCTGTGCGAGTTTTTTTTTGCAGTTGGGTTGTTTTTATTCATTCTGCAAATTATGTAGCGAGCAAAAATGTTATGTAGCGTTCAAAGACGCGCCCGTGCAAAAAACGCGCCGAAAATTATCACAGAGTCACCTCCCCTTAGTCTTTTAAAAAAAAGTGACCGTTAAAAAAACGCACCGGAAGTTGTCACAGAAATTTATCTCTCCAGACAAACGCCGGTTTAATCACAACAAACGGTAAAACTACCTCAATGCATGGGTTTAAAAATAGTATTACAAGCTCATGCGGTACCAGGGCATGCGACTTATTAGGCAGTATTGCCTTTCTTACTTACATTCAGCCCTTGAGGCAAAATATTCAAATGTGGTAAGAGAGAGAGAGAGAGAGAGAGAGAGAGAGAGAGAGAGAGAGAGAGAGAGAGAGAGAGAAAGAGAGATACAGAGAGAGAGACAGAGACAGAGAGAGAGACAGAGAGAGAGGGTGGGAGGGGAGCTGGGAAAAGGGAAATACTTATTTGTATGATGAATTAAACAATCCATCTGCAAAAGTAGATCAGCTGATTGTATTATTTTTAGCAAATAGTAACAAGGGAGGTAAAACGCTTAAGCCTTCGCCGTCTTGTGCGAAGGCGAATTTTTTGCAAGCTACGTAATGTACATAATCATTTTTTGTGTTGTTGTTGCAGAAACGGCTCGTACAGAAGCAAATCTGTCGTAAATCTCATATGCTTTCGCCGTCTCTATTTGCGAAGTAGAATTTTTTGCCCAGGAGATAACTGTGATAATTTCCGGAGCATTTCTTGCACGTTACAGGCGCTCTCTCTAGCTTCGTGTAAACAAAAAATTCGAAAAGACGTCATCACGTCGGTGACGTCACATGACAAGAATTCTGGGATAGCGCATATATTTCGCTGGAATCAACAGCAGTAAGCAACGCCGTTGTGTCGGCTGTCGGCGTCTGACTGACGAATACGATGTGTTTCCTATCACTCTGTGGGCAGTTTGTTCTGCCAAAGATTTCGTCGGCAGAGAAAAATCCGTCTTCATAGTGGTGAGTGAGCAATTGTTTTTCTCGGCGAGCTGTGAACATTTCAGCATCTGATTTGCAACCTTCTGTCAATGTCGGATCTCAGAATATATTTAAAAAACGGCAAACGAACGTAAGACTTTGACTGGTCAACACGAACATATTCCGACGCCATTCGAGGCAAGTGGCTATATTGATAGACCCTTAAGAGAAACTATAAAATTCAATAAAATAATTTTGGAATGTCAAAGCCCTCGATTACGCAACGACGGTTAAACTCCAACGGCTGCTCGAAAGGTAAATTTATGTTGATGTTACGATCAAAACTCAGACCGTTATAACTTATATGGAAAAGTTAAAGCGACAAAATTACCAGCACATGCTAGCGCTGGACAGAATTTGAGTGAAGACGTGCATTGAGGAGAATTATGCAAGGCATGTTGCCTGAAATTGTGCGCTACACGTATATATATATACCGTCTTGGCCACGTCATTTGCAGTAGATGAGCAGAAGTTGGCGCCATGTTTCTGCAAGACCTCAAGGTAACAGTAAAACCTCAAGTCAATGCCAAACCAGCGCCCGCTGCCATTCGGCAAATAGGAAAAAAAGCATCGAAATATAAATTTCCTCAAGAATATACACATTAAAAATGATGCGATGAACGGCCACCTTTGAGTTTGACTGGTCATCTGGGACAAATATTATAGAATAGTCTTTGTCTGGGATACGAACTGGTGGTGCGTTCTTTTCAAATTTGAGCAAATATGCGTCCCTTCTTTTCCCCAGGATGCATCGCGCCCATAGACTGTGACCCCACGGTGAGCTTCATAAAAATTAAATCTTTAGTGAGTTGCCGTATGTATCATATGATAAATATGTGCAAGAACAGCTTCTATCGGCATCTCCAGCTATCTTCGAGACTTTAAGACAGCAACGCAAGGACGTCCACCACGAGCTTTCACTAGCATTGTCTGGAAAGTATATAATTCATGACGTTCGGTAACGCCGTCCACTGTCTCTCATTCATGAAGCGCGACCAATCAACAAAGACTCCGAGGTGTGCTCCAATGTGTGGTCCCAAGGCAAAACACGGGCGACATGCAACGATTCCTCCATTCTAGTAAACTAGAGATTTCGCCTACCGGCAAAAGTATCTCTAGCACAGTTCACATCACTTGATGGAAGGTTTTTGGCCAATTTATGCAAACGGAGGTCACACGAGAGGCTTGTGGGATAGCCGATGTGCTCCCTGACATACGCCGTTAAAGTAGTTCTAAGACTATTTCGCACAAAACTCTTAACTTACTCTTGTTGAGACAACAAACAAGCGTTTATTCGATTCAATAAAATGTTTGTGTTGAAATGGAAACACGTTTTGACATCTGAATGATTTCTGTAAAAAGTGGAGAGAAAAATTGTATCAGAACAAACTATTTTTGGCGCAAGGCTGTAATGCGAAAGGTCAAGCCTATTACGCATTCATTGCGAACTGTGCCAGAGTCACTACTGACTCGGGTTTACAGAATGCGATTCCTCCAGCAACCTGGGAAAGGAGGTACGTGAACAGAACTTTAGCACTGTCTGCCTGAGTCATGTTCTCCAAGTCCAAGCCAATGGTTGTTTAGCAAAGTTAGTCAGAGGCAATCGGATGGACGTTTCTGTTGTTTTCTTTTTAAGTAACCGCTGTCAACATACAGGAGTCGACATTGAGCGAGTTTTCGCGTCAACTAAAGTGACTCGAGTCGAACCGGAGGTCGCAAAAACTCGGTACGGTACGACCGGAGTGACGTCACCGGTTAACCAAAGTTCAACCTTGGCAACAGCGTACGTTCACTCCACTTCCAAGATGGCTGCCATGGCGAGGTGAGAAACTTCTGCAAATTATTTTTCACAAAGTTACGGATTGTGAGAACACAATTGTTGTAAATCCCTTAACCTTTCAAAAATTAAGGATACTGGGTTGGATACTGTCTTGGTTTTAATGCATTTTATTTTAGCAGTGATGTTTATTTTGGGAAGAAATGAGGTCAACAGGAGTTTGGGTGCGATTTCTGACTGTCAGTGTCAGCAGGGCAGGGATAAAAACCACGCTCCCCCCACCCCCCCACCCCCACCCCCCCGCCCCCCTCCCCAATTGGCCTAAATACATCCCAGCACAGCTTGCTTCTAATTTCATTCAAATTTCAGCCCCAAAACTCAACATATTGCACAGATTTGTTCCATTAAACTAATCCAGGGCGGGGGTGGGGGTGGGGGTTATGCCCTCGAATCCCCCTAGAAAGCTATAGCGCCTCTGGTGCTTCGCGGTCGTGGCTTGGACACTCCACTCACTCTACACTCAAACACTTTTAGTACTTGAAAAATTTCCAGCTTTCACCCATGTATTTAGTTTCTAGCCTAAATGTATATATAAAAGTATGCGAGCATATGCAGCAGAATCATCATGGCAGCTGCACTAAGGAAGACGAAGACGATAGGCAAACATTAAAAAAATCATGACTTAGGATCTGTGTAGAACTGAAGCAAAAACAATTAAAGAGGCCTTTTATTCGGTGTTCACATTTGGAATTTGTAAAACAGTGCATGACAAACTCTTTCTTTTTCTTTCAGTACGTCGCAAGACAACGTGTCGCAAGTACTAAATATAGAGATTGATGGAAGGCTGTACAGCATTGTTGTTGACGAATCAATTCGGGACCTTCTTCTCAATGACGAAACAGGTATGTAGGTTTGCAACCATTTTCTTTTTTTTCATATGGAAACCTTTTTTTCTTTCTGCTTAATATTCTCCAGTAATGGGCCTTTTAAGTGTAATTGATCTGAAGGGATAAATAAAATATTGGCAGTGTCACTGTCAGCGTGCCACAATTTTTCTTATCTTCATTTTTGACTCACATGCGAAGCAAAAGTGAGTCTATGTACTGAGCCGTGTCGTCCGTCCGTCCGTCCGGGCGTCCGGGCGTCCGGGCATAAAAAACTTAAACGTTGGATTTTTCTCGGAGACTATTAAGTCTATCAACACCAAATGTGGCATGATGGTGTATGATGACAAGGCCTCAAAAAACATACATAGTGACTTGACCTTGCTTCAAGGTCAAGGTCACAGGAGCCATAAATGTGGTCTCAAAAACAGTCATTTTTCACATTTTCCCAATTTTCTCCCACGTTATTGAGAATGGCGACCTTAGCTACAAGTGGTATATAGGTCAAATCAAGCCCTATCTTTTGATACCAGTTTGGTTGACCTTGCTTCAAGGTCAAGGTCACAGGAGCTCTTCAAAGTTGGATTGTATACATATTTTGAAGTGACCTTGACCCTGAACTATGGAAGATAACTGTTTCAAACTCAATAATTATGTGGGGCACATGTTATACTTTCATCATGAGACACATTTGGTCACATATCATCAAGGTCAAGGTCACTTTGACCCTTATGAAATGTGACCAAAATGGGGTAGTGAACCACTAAAAGTGACTATATCTCATGGTAGAAAGTGACAATAAGCACCATTGTGCTTCCTATGTCTTGAATTAACAGCTTTGTGTTGCATGACCTTGGATGACATTGACCTTGGGTCAAGGTCACATGTATTTTGGTAGGAAAAATGTGTAAAGCATTTCTTTGTGTATGATGTCATTGGTAGGTTTAGTTGTTTGACCTTGACCTTGAAGGTCACCTGAAGGTCAAGGTCATATAAAGGTCAAGGTCAAGCATGTGAGTCGTATGGGCTTTGCCCTTCTTGTTTTGTGTATGATGTCATTGCTAGGTTTAGTTGTTTGACCTTGACCTTGAAGGTCACCTGAAGGTCAAGGTCATATAAAGGTCAAGGTCAAGCATGTGAGTCGTATGGGCTTTGCCTTTCTTGTTCTCCATGTGCCACAGATCGAACATCCTGCATGCTTGTCTGAGTTTTCACATTTGGGCAGTTGTGTGTCTCGGTCAACAATGTGCACCTCTGCATGCAACTTATCAAACGTAGGATGCACCTTATTGTGGGCTGGAAAACGTCACACTGAGAACACAATCATTGAATTTGAAATGTCTTGCCATCTTGTTCCATATGTATGACAGTTTCTTTTTTGAAATCTCCTGAAGTTGTTGTAAAGCAACAATTTTATGTTTGTGTGCTGTACTTGTAGACCCCAACCTGAAAGAGTCTATCATCAGGGCTCTCATTGGCCAGCAGAACCCGTCACCGCCACCACAGCTGCATGATGAAGAAACAGGTACCCACATTTCCATTTTTTGACTCACATGCGAAGCAAAAGTGAGTCTATGTACTCACCCGTTTCGTCCGTCCGGGCGTCTGGGCGTCCGGGCGTCCGTTTAAAACTTTAACGTTGGATTTTTCTCAGAGACTATTAAGTCTATTAACACCCAATTTGGCATGGTGGTGTATGATGACAAGGCCTCAAAAAAAAATACATAGTGACTTGACCTTGCTTCAAGGTCACAGGAGCCATAAATGTGGTCTCAAAAACAGTCATTTTTCACATTTTCCCAATTTTCTCCCACGTTATTGAGAATGGCGACCTTAGCTACAAGTGGTATATAGGTCAAAGCAAGCCCTATCTTTTGATACCAGTTTGGTTGACCTTGCTTCAAGGTCAAGGTCACTGGAGCTCTTTAAAGTTGGATTGTATACATATTTTGAAGTGACCTTGACCCTGAACTATGGAAGATAACTGTTTCAAACTTAATAATTATATGGGACACATGTTATACTTTCATCATGAGACACATTTGGTTACATATCATCAAGGTCAAGGTCACTTTGACCCTTATGAAATGTGACCAAAATGGGGTAGTGAACCACTAAAAATGACCATATCTCATGGTAGAAAGTGCCATTAAGCACCATTGTGCTTCCTATGTCTTGAATTAACAGCTTTGTGTTGCATGACCTTGAATGACCTTGACCTTGGGTCAAGGCCACATATATTTTGTGTAAAGCATTTCTTAGTTTAGTGAATGATGTCATTGCTAGGTGAAGTTGATTGGCCTTGACCTTGAAGGTCACCTGAAGGTCAAGGTCATGTAAAGGTCAAGGTCAAGAATGTGAGTCGTATGGGCTTTGCCCTTCTTGTGTCCTAATTAATGGAGTCAAAATATGTGTATACCACAGATTGGTTGATAGTAGATTTCTACTGTGCACTGTATCCAGTTTAGAACTATTGATTGTTCTGGGCGCTTAACCAATGATCTGTCCAAATATTTTTGTAGAGCCCGTCTCACACTCGTGAGACCAGCAAACTGTTGCATTTTGCATGTGGTCAGTGCTTGGATCAGTAAACTTGTATTGTCGGGACTATTTTCTGGCACACACTCGATATTTTGGATATTTTTTGTGTTGGCAACTTTTTATACAAGTGCAAGAACAAAAAGTGTGTTGTAACAAACGGCCTAATGCCATGCCTAATCCCTCTCTACCTCCCCCCCCCCCTCTCTAGCTCTGCTCTTAGCCGTTATTATGTCTGCCCCCCCCCCCTCCCCTCCTGTCTCTTCTGACCAATTTTTGCCAACAGGACACATAGCTAATTAGCATCCAAAACTAGTAATACGATCTCAAAGGGACATTCTAGAATGGACCCATGCAGCCCATTCCTTTACATGTAGCTGGACCTCAGTTGATGGGTAACACATGTGGAACCAATGCACCTTTTCCCTGAATACTTTACTGAATTTTAATAACTTAACTCATGGGCGTCTTAACAAATTTTAAGGGTTAACAAGTCAATCATGTTGATTGGTAGCTCTTCTTGGTGTCCTTATGCATATCATATATCAAGTCAATCAGGTGTTTCAATGACATGTATTATCATGATCCACAACCCCACTTCTTCTCCCTTACCCGTGCACACTCACACGTGCGCGCGCACACACACACACACACACTGAAAAAAACAACCCCCACACACACATTTAATTTTCTCACAGTAAACATAGTTGGGACAAAAGGTTAGGCAGCGTCTGGTTTGGGGTACATATTTTTACAAGAGTTGTCTTACTGGACTGTGCGTATGATTGCTGCGATTAATTAGTAAGACAATAACAATGGAAACGCCATCTTGATTGCCTTTGACCGGTTTATGGTTCTGGGAAACGCGAGTATGATTTCCATGCATGCTTCGGTCTTGTCTAAGTTCTAACCCTGCATCCGTTGCATCCTGCTTCATATCTGCTATGACGTAGTTGACTGAGGAATTTGATTGGTTTGTTAAAAATAACTTGAAAAGCACATTATCATTAAAAGTAAAGGGTTTTGGAGGCCGTATTTGAAAACATGTATCCCCATAATGATTTCACATTCAGTTATATATACCTCTTGATCTAAGAAACGACTTAATAAAAGCATTAGGGTCGATTATAATTGATACACGATCTTTGGTGACGTTTCACCCAGTGGCAGAGGTCAACTTCCTGTCAAGGTCGCGCAGCTGCTGGAGCATCTCAGAGGCATTCTAGTAAACTAGAGATTTCGCCTACTCGGGTTTACAGAATGTCTCAGAAGGAGCTCTAACTGCTTCACACTAGAGTGCGCCACTTGCTGTGCCTAGCAGCAACGACACTACAGTGTCCGTAGTCGCATTTGAAAGGCTCATACTAAACATGGAATTGAATGGTAGTCACTCCACGGACTTGCACGGTAAACATGCTTCGAAGTTCGAGCCACATAGTTTACACTTACAGCCTTGGAAGTGGCAGAGGTGCCGATTGCTTTCAAGTTTCAAAGAAATGAAGGTTTTAGTGCACTCATCATCGTGCCAGAGTGGATTTTATTTCATGGTTTAATATTTATAGTAAACGTCATTTATACCCATGCTTAGTATAACGAAGTAGCAGACGACACATTTTGGGATTCCCTTGACCTTCCTTTATGACTGGTGATGGTTATCTCCCTTTTGTTCTTGAAGGCTTTTATAAGTCGTCTACTCGATTAAGAGGGATAAAATTGAGTGTGAAATCATTTAGGGAATTCATTTATTCAATGAGGGCGTCCAAAACCCTATACTTTTAATGACAATGTGCTTTTTGACTCACATGCGAAGCAAAATTGAGTCTATGTACTCACCCTTTTCGTCCGTCCGGTCGTCCGTAACAAACTTTAATGTTGGATTTTTCTCGGAGACTATTAAGTCTATGTAGTTGACTTGACCTTGCTTCAAGGTCAAGGTCGCAGGGGCCCTAAATGTTGTCAAAAAAACTGCCATTTTTCACATTTTCCCCAATTTTCTCTGAAGTTTTTGAGATTGGATACCTGAAATATATATGGTATATAGGGCTAAGTAATCCCTATCTTTTAATACCAGTTTGATTGACCTTGCTTCAAGGTCAAGGTCACAGGAGCTCTTTAAAGTTGGATTGTATACATATTTTGAAGTGACCTTGACCCTGAACTATGGAAGATAACTCTTCCAAACTTCATAACATTGTAGTACACATGTTATACTTTTATACTAGGTCACCCGTATTGTCCATCCAGGCGTCCGGTCGTCCTATAATCTGTAAAAAAACTTTAACGTTGGAATTTTCTCGGAGATTATTAAGTCTATCAACACCCAATTTGGCATGATGGTGTAGCAGGCCTGCCTACCCGTACGGAAATTCCGTATTTTGTCCGGAAATTAAAAAAAATCGGCGAGCGTTCCTGAAAATACGGGAGTTTATTTTGCGTTCCGGAAATATCAAAATAAAAACTATAATAAAATAATTTTCAAAATCGTTGGCCTGTGGCTGTGCGCGAATCGTTTTCCGAAGCAGTCTACCGATGATTGCCGAATGGGTTTGTTCTGTAATGCGCAGGCGCAGCGCGCGAAAATATTTCCGAAAATTGCCGAGTGACGTCATTTTCGTACAGTGCGCAAGCGCAACGCACGAAGTGTTTTTCCGGAGAGTGCCGGTATGTGCAGTGTTCATGTGCAACAATGGCGTCAAAACGAAAGCCAAGCGAATGTGTTTCTGAATTATCGAAGAAACAGCGGAGGTCGCAGGTCTACATTCCAGCGTGCACGGAGAAGTATCCATTTATAGTCCGCGGCACCACTGACTCCACTGTCAAATGTATATCTACGACTTGTGATAACCAGTTCAGCATCTCCAGTGGTGGCGCCAACGTCAACGATATCGAAAGGCATGTTGAAGGCCCAAAGCATGTGAAGAAAAATGAGAAGAAGGTCGCAGCAGCGCAAAAACCTATCAGTGAATATTTTACACCGCCTCCTTCGAAAGTGTCCCAAATCGACATCGACGTAATTCGAGCTGAGGCGATGATGGTAGACTTGACAGTAGAACTGAACCTCCCAATGGCGGCATTGGACAAACTGAGTGTAGGTGTAGGGGAAGACCTCCTCTTCCCACACCTCCCCATGGTTATGCTTGCCATAATGACAATCCCTCACTCATCAGCTCTCTGTGAGCGCATTTTCTCAGTCGTGAGAAAGAACAAAACACACTTCAGTGGCAGCATGGGATCCGACACCTTGGAGGCCTTGGTGGTAGCCAAGTCCAGGCCTGGACAAGCCCTTGACAGAAACTACAGTGTCAAAGACCTGAAAGGCCTGAAAAGTGCCTACTACCAGTCTTTGTCACAGTAAACAAGCTGCAGAACTATTGTATGTACATAAAATCAGGTATGTTTTGTTTTATCTTTTGGTCCCTGGTTAATGATTAAAGTTGCTTTGTTTTCTTGCACTGTCGCACGGTTTAATACTGAAATCGGAACTGAAATACGGAAATTGGAACTTGGTAATACTGAAATCGAAAAAGGAGGGTAGGCAGCCCTGGTGTAGGCTGACAAGGCGTACAAAAACATACATAGTGACTTGACCTTGCTTCAAGTTCAAGGTCACAGGAGCTCTTTAAAGTTGGATTGTATACATATTTTGAAGTGACCTTGACCCTGAACTATAGAAGATAACTCTTCCAAACTTCATAACATTGTAGTATACATGTTATACTTTTATACTAGGTCACCCGTGTTGTCCGTCCGGGTGTCCGGGCGTCCGGGTGTCCGGGCGTCCTGTCGTCCGTAAAAAACTTTTACGTTGGATTTTTCTCGGAGACTATCAAGTCTATCAACACCCAATTTGGCATGATGGTGTATGATGACAAGGCGTACAAAAATATACATGGTGACTTGACCATTTTTCACATTTCCCCAATTTTCTCTGAAGTTTTTGAGATTGGATACATGACCTATACATGGTATATAGGGCAAAGTAATCCCTATCTTTTGATACCAGTTTGATTGACCTTGCTTTAAGGTCAAGGTCACAGGAGCTCTTCAAAGTTGGATTGTATACATATTTTGAAGTGACCTTGACCCTGAACTATGGAAGATAACTGTTTCAAACTTAATAATTATGTGGAGCACATGTTATACTTTCATCATGAGACACATTTGGTCACATATCATCAAGGTCAAGGTCACTTTGACCCTTATGAAATGTGACCAAAATTGGGTAGTAAACCACTAAAAGTGACCATATCTCATGGTAGAAAGTGCCAATACGCACCATTGTGCTTCCTATGTCTTGAATTAAAAGCTTTGTGTTGCATGACCTTAGATGACCTTGACCTTGGGTCAAGGCCACATGTATTTTGGTAGGAAAAATGTGTAAAGCAGTTCTTAGCGGGTGATGTCATTGCTAGGTTTAGTTGTTTGACCTTGAAAGTTACCTCAAGGTCAAGGTCATATAAAGGTCAAGGTCAAGAATGTGAGTCGTATGGGCTTTGCCCATCTTGTTCTGGAATAAAGTGATGGAAATAAAATGTACATATTTCTGTTTGTGTGCTTATTTTGTTTGCGTGTGTGCGCATGCATATGCGTGCAGGCATCTGTGTTCATGTGCGTGCGTGTATGTGTGTGTGCTCGTGTATGTGTGTGTGTGTGTGTGCGCGCGTGCGGGCCCGAGCATGTCTACGTGTGTGTTCTCACTTGCACGTTTGTGAGTTTGAAATGCATGCGTACATGTATACGTGTTTGCATGCATGTATGTAAGTCCCTGTAAATCAGACAGAAAGAGACGCGCACACACACACACACACACACACACACACACACACACACACACACACACACATGCAAAGAGACACATACACACACGCGAGCGCGAGCGCACACACACACACACACGCACACACACACACACACACACACACACACACTCGCACAGAAAGACATCACAGATTAACGCAGTCAAACATACGTTTAGTCATACACATAGACGCAAAAACATGTACATATGCAATCATACACATGTGCCCACGCACACACATCACTTAAAGTTACAGCAAAAGGGAGACGCAGTTAAGGGAAGGGGGTGGAGGTGGAGGCGACGGGTGGATGGACAGACGCATGACGGACAATTGCATAGAGAAACCCAGTGCTAGATCCAGGTAGAGTGCTTCCCCTTTGTTTACCAGTGCCACCAGGCGGGAAAGACACTTCTCACGGAGGACTGCGTGGCGGCCCGCATCAATCTCACCTCCATCTCGGACGATCCAATCGTCAACGATCTCCTCCCGAGGTTAAGCCAAACTCGGCCCTTACTTATCTCAGGTGCCGCAAACTTCGGGCAAGGTTACGCTTTGTTTGGGCGTTTTGGAGAGTTTGCTCTGGAGTGTTTGATAACAAAGCCGTTACTCCTGCCATGTGTAGCCTGGCGTGGATATACGTGTTCCCTCATTGGTCAAATGTCAGGTGACGATGGAGTCTGTACGTGTTTGCTTGAAGTGTAAGCGTGTTTAATCTCTGTCTCTCTCTCTCTCTCTCTCTCTCTCTCTCTCTCTCTCTCTCTCTCTCTCTCATTTCCTTTGTACCGGTCCTTCCGCCTAGCTGCATGCCTCTTCGTCAGTCGGTCAATCGCTCTTCATTCCTGTCCTCCCCCTTTCTCCCTCTACGTCATTTTCCTCTCTTTCTGTATCTGTATGTGCGTTATTGCCTCTCTTATCTTCTACTTATATATTTAAAAAAACTATGTGAACGAAACATATCGTTTACATCTATCACCATTTAAGCTGAGACAGTTTACCTTGTCGTAAGTTAAGTTCCCTCGAAGGCTTATAGTGAAAGTACTAGAGAAAATATGTCCCAGTGCTGTGCAGAGAACGAGGGGTTTGATTTTTTGAATTCAGAATGTACATGTGCTATTCCAAACATTCAACCTGGGAATATAGGGCGCTTTCTTTTGATTGTTCCAATGCTTGCTTCAGAGTATTGAAAGATAAAGTTGCGTCAAACACGATTTGTAGAGGCGTCCAGGAATTATCGCAACATGAGTAACAATGAATTGATCGGTGTTTCATCTCAAAAAGTCCACATGCTCACCTAGGTGCAAATTAGGAACCAGTTTTCCTCATTTGACGGTATCTGCAGCCCTAGTCGAAACGTCAGTTTGACGAAAACCAGACATCTGGATTTATCATCCACTGCTGGCTAACATGTGTACCGTTTCCCCCAATGTCCCAACTTCCCCAGTACAAACTATTGCTGGTTCTCCCCTTATATAAATTTCAACAAAAATGTCAAGAAGCAAAGGAATCGGTAACCTGCTGTGTTGTGACACCAAAAATGGTGTTCAAAGCGTGTGATGCAGGTATCCAGATCACACTCTTTTCAATACTTTGAAATTTTAATACCAAAGTAACGCTTTTCTGAAACGAAGTACACGTGCCTCTCTCGCAAAGCTATGTCATAAACCATGCAGGGTGTTAAAAACAAAAATATATCCTACATGCAAAAGTGTTTTTCCCCCCGTTATTTGAGTCATTCACATGATTCTGACCACAAACATATCACGCCCACGCTATGTGCAGTGCCACCTGAGTAGGCTTGGCTTGTACTACACACTGCTGTTTGAGAATTCGTAACGAGTAGGATAATACTAATAGTATATTTATTTTCCACATTTTCTTTCGTTTTAGTGAGATGTCTCAGCGGATTCCTACCTACTACGAGGCACTCAGAGATGAGCCTCCACCATACCGTGGTAAGCATCTATTGATTCCATATTTTGCAAGAATATAGATAAATGTGTTTTGTTAAATGTCTGCAAGTTTGATGAAGATACTGTTCATAGTTCAAAAGTTATTGTGTTTTATGTTCAAATACATAGCAAAAAGTCCACGCTGGCCAAATTGAGGTTTTGCCCAACTTTGACAATGTATTGCTCAGTAACCTCTGGCAATAATCTCCTGAAAACAATTGAGCATGTTCTACACAAACTTGTTTTGAACTTCTGAAGGTTTCAAGTAGCTGCTGTACACAATGTATGAACTGTGATGACCCAAACTTGTTTTGAACTTCTGAAGGTTTCAAGTAGCTGCTGTACACAATGTATGAACTGTGATGACCCAAACTTGTTTTGAACTTCTGAAGGTTTCAAGTAGCTGCTGTACATAATGTATGAACTGTGATGACCCAAACTTGTTTTGAACTTCTGAAGGTTTCAAGTAGCTGCTGTACACAATGTATGAACTGTGATGACCCAAACTTGTTTTGAACTTCTGAAGGTTTCAAATAGCTGCTGTACACAATGTATGAACTGTGATGACCCAAACTTGCTTTGAACTTCTGAAGGTTTCAAGTAGCTGCTGTACACAATGTATGAACTGTGATGACCCAAACTTGTTTTGAACTTCTGAAGGTTTCAAGTAGCTGCTGTACACAATGTATGAACTGTGATGACCCAAACTTGTTTTGAACTTCTGAAGGTTTCAAGTAGCTGCTGTACACAATGTATGAACTGTGATGACCCAAACTTGTTTTGAACTTCTGAAGGTTTCAAGTAGCTGCTGTACACAATGTATGAACTGTGATGACCCAAACTTGTTTTGAACTTCTGAAGGTTTCAAGTAGCTGCTGTACATAATGTATGAACTGTGATGACCCACACTTGTTTTGAACTTCTGAAGGTTTCAAGTAGCTGCTGTACATAATGTATGAACTGTGATGACCCAAACTTGTTTTGAACTTGTGAAGGTTTCAAGTAGCTGCTGTACATAATGTATGAACTGTGATGACCCAAACTTGTTTTGAACTTGTGAAGGTTTCAAGTAGCTGCTGTACATAATGTATGAACTGTGATGACCCAAACTTGTTTTGAACTTGTGAAGGTTTCAAGTAGCTGCTGTACATAATGTATGAACTGTGATGACCCAAACTTGTTTTGAACTTCTGAAGGTTTCAAGTAGCTGCTGTACACAATGTATGAACTGTGATGTCCCTAACTTGTTTTGAACTTCTGAAGGTTTCAAGTAGCTGCTGTACACAATGTATGAACTGTGATGACCCAAACTTGTTTTGAACTTCTGAAGGTTTCAAGTAGCTGCTGTACATAATGTATGAACTGTGATGACCCAAACTTGTTTTGAACTTGTGAAGGTTTCAAGTAGCTGCTGTACATAATGTATGAACTGTGATGACCCAAACTTGTTTTGAACTTCTGAAGGTTTCAAGTAGCTGCTGTACACAATGTATGAACTGTGATGACCCAAACTTGTTTTGAACTTCTGAAGGTTTCAAGTAGCTGCTGTACACAATGTATGAACTGTGATGACCCAAACTTGTTTTGAACTTCTGAAGGTTTCAAGTAGCTGCTGTACACAATGTATGAACTGTGATGACCCAAACTTGTTTTGAACTTCTGAAGGTTTCAAGTAGCTGCTGTACACAATGTATGAACTGTGATGACCCAAACTTGTTTTGAACTTCTGAAGGTTTCAAGTAGCTGCTGTACACAATGTATGAACTGTGATGACCCAAACTTGTTTTGAACTTCTGAAGGTTTCAAGTAGCTGCTGTACACAATGTATGAACTGTGATGACACAAACTTGTTTTGAACTTCTGAAGGTTTCAAGTAGCTGCTGTACACAATGTATGAACTGTGATGACCCAAACTTGTTTTGAACTTCTGAAGGTTTCAAGTAGCTGCTGTACACAATGTATGAACTGTGATGACCCAAACTTGTTTTGAACTTCTGAAGGTTTCAAGTAGCTGCTGTACACAATGTATGAACTGTGATGACCCAAACTTGTTTTGAACTTCTGAAGGTTTCAAGTAGCTGCTGTACACAATGTATGAACTGTGATGACCCAAACTTGTTTTGAACTTCTGAAGGTTTCAAGTAGCTGCTGTACACAATGTATGAACTGTGATGACCCAAACTTGTTTTGAACTTCTGAAGGTTTCAAGTAGCTGCTGTACATAATGTATGAACTGTGATGACCCAAACTTGTTTTGAACTTCTGAAGGTTTCAAGTAGCTGCTGTACAAAATGTATGAACTGTGATGACACACACTTGTTTTGAACTTCTGAAGGTTTCAAGTAGCTGCTGTACACAATGTATGAACTGTGATGACACAAACTTGTTTTGAACTTCTGAAGGTTTCAAGTAGCTGCTGTACATAATGTATGAACTGTGATGACCCAAACTTGTTTTGAACTTCTGAAGGTTTCAAGTAGCTGCTGTACACAATGAATGAACTGTGATGACTCAAACTTGTTTTGAACTTCTGAAGGTTTCAAGTAGCTGCTGTACAAAATGTATGAACTGTGATGACCCAAACTTGTTTTGAACTTCTGAAGGTTTCAAGTAGCTGCTGTACATAATGTATGAACTGTGATGACCCAAACTTGTTTTGAACTTCTGAAGGTTTCAAGTAGCTGCTGTACATAATGTATGAACTGTGATGACCCAAACTTGTTTTGAACTTGTGAAGGTTTCAAGTAGCTGCTGTACATAATGTATGAACTGTGATGACCCAAACTTGTTTTGAACTTCTGAAGGTTTCAAGTAACTGCTGTACATAATGTATGAACTGTGATGACCCAAACTTGTTTTGAACTTCTGAAGGTTTCAAGTAGCTGCTGTACACAATGTATGAACTGTGATGACCCAAACTTGTTTTGAACTTCTGAAGGTTTCAAGTAGCTGCTGTACATAATGTATGAACTGTGATGACCCAAACTTGTTTTGAACTTCTGAAGGTTTCAAGTAGCTGCTGTACACAATGTATGAACTGTGATGACCCAAACTTGTTTTGAACTTCTGAAGGTTTCAAGTAGCTGCTGTACACAATGTATGAACTGTGATGACCCAAACTTGTTTTGAACTTCTGAAGGTTTCAAGTAGCTGCTGTACACAATGTATGAACTGTGATGACCCAAACTTGTTTTGAACTTCTGAAGGTTTCAAGTAGCTGCTGTACATAATGTATGAACTGTGATGACCCAAACTTGTTTTGAACTTCTGAAGGTTTCAAGTAGCTGCTGTACACAATGTATGAACTGTGATGACCCAAACTTGTTTTGAACTTCTGAAGGTTTCAAGTAGCTGCTGTACATAATGTATGAACTGTGATGACCCAAACTTGTTTTGAACTTCTGAAGGTTTCAAGTAGCTGCTGTACACAATGTATGAACTGTGATGACCCAAACTTGTTTTGAACTTCTGAAGGTTTCAAGTAGCTGCTGTACACAATGTATGAACTGTGATGACCCAAACTTGTTTTGAACTTCTGAAGGTTTCAAGTAGCTGCTGTACATAATGTATGAACTGTGATGACCCAAACTTGTTTTGAACTTCTGAAGGTTTCAAGTAGCTGCTGTACACAATGTATGAACTGTGATGACACAAACTTGTTTTGAACTTCTGAAGGTTTCAAGTAGCTGCTGTACACAATGTATGAACTGTGATGACCCAAACTTGTTTTGAACTTCTGAAGGTTTCAAGTAGCTGCTGTACATAATGTATGAACTGTGATGACCCAAACTTGTTTTGAACTTCTGAAGGTTTCAAGTAGCTGCTGTACAAAATGTATGAACTGTGATGACACAAACTTGTTTTGAACTTCTGAAGGTTTCAAGTAGCTGCTGTACATAATGTATGAACTGTGATGACACAAACTTGTTTTGAACTTCTGAAGGTTTCAAGTAGCTGCTGTACATAATGTATGAACTGTGATGACCCAAACTTGTTTTGAACTTCTGAAGGTTTCAAGTAGCTGCTGTACATAATGTATGAACTGTGATGACCCACACTTGTTTTGAACTTCTGAAGGTTTCAAGTAGCTGCTGTACATAATGTATGAACTGTGATGACCCAAACTTGTTTTGAACTTGTGAAGGTTTCAAGTAGCTGCTGTACATAATGTATGAACTGTGATGACCCAAACTTGTTTTGAACTTGTGAAGGTTTCAAGTAGCTGCTGTACATAATGTATGAACTGTGATGACCCAAACTTGTTTTGAACTTGTGAAGGTTTCAAGTAGCTGCTGTACATAATGTATGAACTGTGATGACCCAAACTTGTTTTGAACTTCTGAAGGTTTCAAGTAGCTGCTGTACACAATGTATGAACTGTGATGACACAAACTTGTTTTGAACTTCTGAAGGTTTCAAGTAGCTGCTGTACACAATGTATGAACTGTGATGACCCAAACTTGTTTTGAACTTCTGAAGGTTTCAAGTAGCTGCTGTACATAATGTATGAACTGTGATGACCCAAACTTGTTTTGAACTTGTGAAGGTTTCAAGTAGCTGCTGTACATAATGTATGAACTGTGATGACCCAAACTTGTTTTGAACTTCTGAAGGTTTCAAGTAGCTGCTGTACACAATGTATGAACTGTGATGACCCAAACTTGTTTTGAACTTCTGAAGGTTTCAAGTAGCTGCTGTACACAATGTATGAACTGTGATGACCCAAACTTGTTTTGAACTTCTGAAGGTTTCAAGTAGCTGCTGTACATAATGTATGAACTGTGATGACCCAAACTTGTTTTGAACTTCTGAAGGTTTCAAGTAGCTGCTGTACACAATGTATGAACTGTGATGACCCAAACTTGTTTTGAACTTCTGAAGGTTTCAAGTAGCTGCTGTACACAATGTATGAACTGTGATGACCCAAACTTGTTTTGAACTTCTGAAGGTTTCAAGTAGCTGCTGTACATAATGTATGAACTGTGATGACCCAAACTTGCTTTGAACTTCTGAAGGTTTCAAGTAGCTGCTGTACACAATGTATGAACTGTGATGACCCAAACTTGTTTTGAACTTCTGAAGGTTTCAAGTAGCTGCTGTACACAATGTATGAACTGTGATGACCCAAACTTGTTTTGAACTTCTGAAGGTTTCAAGTAGCTGCTGTACACAATGTATGAACTGTGATGACCCAAACTTGTTTTGAACTTCTGAAGGTTTCAAGTAGCTGCTGTACACAATGTATGAACTGTGATGACCCACACTTGCCCCCTGGGCAATTTGACGATGATTTCTGTTGTGTTTTTTGTGAAGTTTGCTTGGGTCAAGGTCACATGTATTTTGGTAGAAAAAATGTGTAAAGCATTTCTTTGTGTATGATGTCGTTGGTAGGTTTAGTGGTTTGACCTTGACCTTGAAGGTCACCTGATGGTCAAGGTCATATAAAGGTCAAGGTCAACCATGTGAGTCGTGTGGGCTTTGCCCTTCTTGTTATATCTTGAATGAAAGCTGTAAAAAAAAGTGAATGTCAAGGAAGGACACAAGAACACTGGTAAATTTTTGTTAGGATTTTATTTACAGAACTTGAGCTACAGTAAGTTTTAGGCATGCAAGGATTACAGAAAATTGTAGTTATCAATGTTCATGCAAAAAGGGTTGAAAGATCCATCAAAATATTCACAGAAAGTAAGCACACTGACATATTCCTCTTGGGTGTGGTACTGTTTGAAGCATGGGATGGGTGGAGACAGAGTGGCTTTCCACACTCACTAAGCTGGAGCTGAGTTAGTTATCAATGATCATGCAAAAAAGGTTCCATCAAAATATACACAGAAAGCAAGCTTAGCTGACATAGTCCTCTTGGGTGTGGTACTGCTTGAAGCATGGGTGGAGACAGAGTGGCTTGCCACAGCAACCATGAGTGGTCATACGCAGACGGAATCTTGGACTGGCCTGGTTCAACTTCGATTTCGTCATCAGTCACTCTGTCAGTCTGTGGCAAACTCGACCAAACCTTCCTCTGTGAAGCCATGGAATTCTTCTTCCGAGTCAGAATTGAACAATATTTCAAAGATTCGCTATTCATCAGGATCGAGCTCAGCCATTTCTGGGCCAGCGTGCGCAATCGAAATCGCGCAGCAGCGTGTCTATTTCGATCGGTAACTTCAAAATTCACGCACTTGCAGTGAAAAAATATGGCGACTGTTATTATGAAAGCAAGGCTCTTCTGTGCAGACTCCATGCGTAGAGAGCTCTCACAATCCCAAGATTCATAGCAAACGGCGCCAGATTCAAACACGCCTATCAGTCTGACGACTGTAACCGCCGACGGCTGTGAGGGGAGGTAACTACGCAGAGGGTTAAATGTGGGAGCTGTAAATGAGGTCAAATTTCAGGGGTTCCACTGTATTTGAATTATGGTGTTTATCTTTCAGCACCAAGCTACAGTGGAGGAGGAGGCTACAACCAGAGCTATGGCCAGCAGACCACAGACAGCTCCAGACATACTTCAACAAACTTCCAGCAAAATGTTTTTGTTCGTTTCATGTCAGGTAAGGCACCAGCCCCAAGAGCTGTGGGCAGGTTGAACCATCAATCCATTTCATGCTTGTAGACTGCTTCTTTTTAGTGTCATAGGGGGCACATGGCGTAGAAAACGGGGGTATCAGAAAAAAATTCATTGCTCAGCAACTGTTTTAGCTATCTTAATGAAACTTTGCACACAATACAAACACACAACAAGGATAATTCACATCAATTTTTATTGTTCTAGATTGAATAGTTTTTGTTATATAACACAATCACTGAAAAATGCACGTTACAATTTTCTCCCTCCTACCAAACTACAAGGATCACACTTTATAGGATCAGCAATGGTTATGTACAAAGAAGAAGACCTATATTGTGCTATAAAACATTATAAATGTATTTATAACACTTACTCATCACCAAAAATATTTGTAAGTGTTATATATACATTTATAATGTTTTATAGCACAATATAGGTCTTCTTCTTTGTACATAACCATTGCTGATCCTATAAAGTGTGATCCTTGTAGTTTGGTAGGAGGGAGAAAATTGTAACGTGCATTTTTCAGTGATTGTGTTATATAACAAAAACTATTCAATCTAGAACAATAAAAATTGATGTGAATTATCCTTGTTGTGTGTTTGTATTGTGTGCAAAGTTTCATCAAGATAGCTAAAACAGTTGCTGAGCAATGAATTTTTTTCTGATACCCCCGTTTTCTACGCCATGTGCCCCCTTAAATGGTTCAGCTGCCTATACATTCTGTAGAAAGGATGGGAGTTGAGAAAATGGTTACAAAAAACAACGGGAGGATTGAGCTGCCAATGTGTAATGCTGGTTATTTGGAGCCGGTTGACTGCATGGCTCTGAGAAGAGAACATAGAATCTTATGGGGCTAAACTTATCTGGATTCTTTACCACTAGAGCTTCCAATGTAAAGTTAAAAGCGTCCATTACTATTTAGTGATGCTAAAGTAATTATCTCATGGTGTTTTTGCTTTTGATATTTTGTATGACTCTCTAAGAAGAGAAGACCTTATTAGGATGTTTGTGAATTGGCGCTACATGTATTTTATTCTTTTTGTCGTAAGTTTGTAATGATTCTTCATGAAAAGATGTCTGTAAAGTGGCGTCTTTTCTTAGGCCAAAAAAAAATGGTGTGGTTAAGGTAACATAGCCAACAAAAATAGGGTAGGTAGGTAGGCAATAACTTTTTTTTTTATAACTTTTTTTTCTCTCGTGGAAACCAAATAAAAAATACTCGACTTGGAAATAAGTGTGTGAACAGACAACAGATATTCCCTTATGTCAAGAGCTGCTTTTTGGTGGTGGGTAGTACACACAAACCCTTGACGCTATAAGGGAAAGCACTTCCTACCCCTGGGCTACTTGGGGTGAGACAAACACGACACAGACCACGCAAGCAAGGATAAATGAATAACCAAGGATTTAATGCACATAGGGACACAAGAAACAATTCCACACACCGACTTCCCATCCACAATACAAATCGCAAACCCTACACCTCCACTACATAAATCACAAAACCCTTCACCTCCACCGCACAAATCACAAAACACTTCCCCTCCACAGTCCAAATCACAAAACACTTCCCCTCCACAGTCCAAATCACACAACACTTCCCCTCCACAGTCCAAATCACACAACACTTCACCACCACAGTCCAAACACCAAATACTTCACCGCCACAGTCCAAATCACACAACACTTCCCCTCCACAGTCCAAGTCACACAACCCTTCCCCTCCACAGTCCAAATCACAAAACCCTTCCCCTCCACAGTCCAAATCACACAACACTTCCCCTCCACAGTCTAAATCACACAACACTTCCCCTCCACAGTCTAAATCACACAACACTTCCCCTCCACAGTCCAAACACCAAATACTTCACCGCCACAGTCCAAGCCCCAACCACTTCACCTCCACAGTCCAAATCCCAAATACTTCACCGCCACAGTCCAAACACCAAATACTTCACCTCCACAGTCCAAATCCCAAATACTTCACCGCCACAGTCCAAACCCCAACCACTTTCCCCCGCCACAGTCCAAGTCACAAAACCTTCACATCCGTATCTCAACTCACCACCCTTCAGCTCACAGCACAAACCACCAACCCTTCTCTCCACAGGCAAAATCACAAAACACTTGCCCTCCACAGTCCAAATCACACAACAATTCCCCTCCACAGTCCAAATCCAGACCTGGGTACCCCAAATTTTGCCTCAGCGTACTCACTGGTTCAGATATGCGTAATTTTTTTAAACTGTGCGTATTTTTTGCGCGGACCGACAATTTCAAAACTGCAGCTTTTGGTTTGCACACATGATACTCCGCAGTCAGTCAGGGAGACAAAAAAATTGTGAAGTGGCAATGCAAGTGAAGAGTTACTTCCCCCTTGACCACACCAAAGATTATAAGTTACACACGGCTATGGAACCTCTTCCCAAAATATTTGCTTACCATATATCCTCCAGGAACTTGAAGTGATCAAGCCTATGATTTCAGTACAGTGCATGTTGGATAAAACAACCATGAAATACACACACACACACACAAACACACACACACACACACACACACACACACACACACACACACACACGCACACACATAGAGGGAAGGTGAGAAAGAGAGAAAGAAAGAGAGAGAGAGACAGAGAGAGAGAGACAGGCAGACAGAGATAGAGAGAGAGAGAGAGAGAGAGAGAGAGAGAGAGAGAGAGAGAGAGAGAGAGAGAGAGAGACAGACTAGGTCTAGACTAAGCCTGGTCAAAAGACCATGCAGTATCCATAAGAACAATGAAAATATAGCCAGAGAGCCACGATAATCAGTGACAGGCCCTGGACGCCTAAGCAAGGCGAGTTATTTTAACCCCGATTTATCTCTAAAGTAAACTCAGACGATTCCAACTGTCTGTTCCGCTCTCCCTTGGCTGGAAACCAGTATATATAGCAAAGCGCAACCTAGGATCCTCTGACGATCGTACCTTAGCTCACTGATCAAGATTAGACTGAGCGATCTCTCCCTCAACCCACAACTTTGTTTTAAAAAAAAACTTCAACATTTTCAATAAAAAGATGTAGGGTCGGCGCCCCAGAATAGGGTAGGTCGGGTGACCGTAACCACACCATTTTTTTTTGGCCTTATCCTTAGTTTTACTGTGCGTCACTTTTCCCGGGTGCCTCCATCTTAATTTTTGCACTCGCTCCTTTAAGTGCCACAGTGACATATTTCGGTTGATTTTCGTTTTCAATTTTTGCGTTCATTTCCCCTCCTTCACTCCCTCATCAATTTCACTGCTGCTGTCTGCTGGTTTCGCTTTTACCAGTAACTTTCCCGTTACAGCTCCCCTTCCTTTCTCCCTTTCACTTCCTCCGTCTGCATAACATCCGGGTCCCTGTCACGGCCGCCGCGGGTCTTCCAGGATGAATGACGTAAAGGTCTGTGTCTGGTGTGCAGTCCCTCCAAGGACATGGGGTGTCCTCGTTAGTAATCCTCTCGCTCTGCCCAGCATTCCTGTCTCGTCGACTCGTGTGGAAAAAATGGTTGAAAGCAGAGACAGAAATAGAGGGATAAAGAAAACCGATCAATGGCGTGTGCGCGCGCGCACGTGTGCTTGTGTGTGTGTGTGTGTGTGTGTGTGTGTGTGTGTGTGTGTATGTGTGTGTTGTTGTTTTCAGGAGGGGGGGGGGGTGTATGGTGGGCTGATTTTTTACATGTGCACGGTGTTGTTATTGAGTAATTCGTACACGCCAGTACATTCACACCCAAACTCCCTCCAAGACCCACTGAGGCGACGTGTCAGTGTTGATGGACATTGGATTGGATGACACGATAACACTTTCTCAAATAACACCACTGTGGTCACTGGTGATCCCCCACGCAGTGATAACACACAACCAGATCCAACACACAGTCCCTTGTATTTCTTTCTGTGACAGCGTTCAGCCCGACCTTATGTCTCCGGGAGGCAAAGGAAGTTATTCAACTCTTCTTAGCCTCTTGATAAATGACTCCGTCTGTCCGTGCCTGCAATCTTGCCTACCATAAATTTCTTGGAGAATTAGATCTCCTTCTCCCAGTTGTACTCAAATGCCAATGCTAATTACTTGAATGGAAAAAAGTTTATCCTCGTCAAAAATCACGGCAGGCTGCCGAGTCCTGGTGGATATGAACACGTGTTGTGCTAGCAGGCGTTGACACGAGTGTTTGTTATTCCAGTCATCGAACTCGACGTGATTTGCATTCTCACCAAACAATGTCGTTGCACAAAGGTTAACAAAACTTCAAAACTCTCGTGCAAACATACACAGCCCTTAGCAACTCTCCCAACATAGCAACTGATGGAGATATCGTCGCACCGAACGTGTCTGAAGGATAGTAAGAGGAGGAGGAGCAGTAGCAGCAGCAGCAGTAGTAGAAGCAGCAGGAGGAAGAGGAGCAGGAGAAGGAGCAGCAGAAGGAGGAGGAGAAGGAGGAACAGGAGGAGGTGCAGGAAAAGGAGGAGGAGCAGGAGGAGGCGGAAGAGGAGCAGGAGGATGCGGAAGAGGAGGAGCAGAAGGAGGAGGAGGAACAGGAGAAGGAGGAGGAACAGGAGGAAGAGGAGCAGGAGAAGGAGGAGCAGGAGGAGAAGGAGAAGCAGGAGGAGGAGGAAGAGGAGCACGAGGAGGAGGAGAAGGAGCGGCAGGAGGAGGAGAAGGAGCAGGAGGAGCAGGAGCAGGAGGAAGAGAAGGAGCACGAGGAGGAGGAGAAGGTGGAGCAGGATAAAGAGGAGAAGAAGGAGGAGGGGGAGGAACAGAAGGAAGGAGGAGGACGAGCAGGAGCAGGAGGATAAGGATGAACACAGGAGGAGGAGGAGAAGCAGGAGGAAGAGAAGGAGGAGGAAGAGAAGGAGGAGGAAGAAGAGGGTCAGGAGCGGGGTGGAGGGTGGGGGAGGAGGGGGGAGAGGAGGAGAAACAGAAACAAGAAGTTTAGGAAAAGGACGACCAGAAGAAGTAAAAGGTGGAGAACAAGCAAAAGATGTAGACGGTGGAAATCAAGCAGGAGCAAGAGGAGTTTTTGAAGGCGCAGAGAGAGCTACAGGACCAGCAAGAAGAAGGGAGAGAAGACCCATTGCAACACCACAACAGAGAAAAATAGCAAGAACTCGAGTATATCAAGATCGGCAATGAGGAAACGGGCGGGAAGGACGAGGAATAAGACCGTAAAGGCAAAGAGGAGAAGGAGTACATACGCAGGAGGGACAAGGGGAGGATGCATCAGCGATTGTGGTTAGTGCAACACCCATAATCAGCAACAGAACCAATCTACTCTCATTTCTCGGCAATCGGGGTTCCCTCTAATGAGAGGCCCTTGGTCGTGACAGGGAACAATGTTTAAGTCAATCCAGCACCTCTTGCAAACACAATTTTCCCGCCTTGCTTTCTCCGGCTGCTGATTGCCTTGCCGCGCTGCACTCTTTCCGGAAATAGGTTATTGTGGACGCAAGCGGCCCTTCCGCTCCACCGACGGCGGCCTGTCCCCGGCGGTGCGCAGCCATTTTTGTTTTCAGAGGAACTGTCTTGTTCCAGCACTGATTACTCAAGATGCAGCAGACGTCCGGTTTCCGGTCAGCTGAGTCTTCATTACTTCCTTTCCGGTTTGTTATGGGCGTTTGGGTGTCTGTTTGGCGGAGAGTGCCCCGGTGCAGTTCAGTTAACTGTTCTTGACAAAGCTGCTTTGCGTGAGTAATGCGAGTGCTGCAGCTGCTTGCTGGTCGTATTTGACCTTAAGGATCGAGGATTCAAATGACACAAAATTAAAAGCATGTGTACTTTTGCAATGCGAATTTTCTATTAAGTTCAAACCTCTGCCAAATTTCATACATAAAAAAATAACTCAATAACTCTTTATTCGTGTACTTTCCAGGCCAAAAAGTGTATGCTGAATTGATGAAATGAAGACAGAAACTTCACAGCGAAATCGGTTATCTTTGAATGGCTTTTAAAAGCAATGCTTGAGAATGGAGAATATGATCTGGTATTATTATACTTTCAAAATGAATGCACACACACACACACACACACACACACACACACACACACGCACACACACACTCACACACACACACACACGCACACACACACACACTCACACACACACACTCACACACACATACACTCACACACACATCCCCGCGCGCACGCACACACACACACACACACACACACACACACACAAACTCACACGCACACACACACATTCACAAACACACCCGCACACACACACACACACACACACATACACAAACACACCCGCACGCCCACACACGCACGCATGCCCACGCCCACACACGAACACAAACACACGCGCACGCACACACACACACACACACGCACGCGAGCACACACACACACACACACACAAACACACACACACACACACACACTCAGATTGAATCGATCAAGTGGACACCCAACCCAGAAAATGCGCAGAAATTGACCTAAAACAGCAGACATAGAACATTATACGCACACTCACCAGATGAATCGTCACGAAGGACTTAGTGCAAAGATCCTATGCTGAATCTTCATGAATCCCCGGCAACCGCGTGTGCCAGAAACAATTTGTCAATTTGCTTGGGAACAGAGCGAGGGTTCTGAGCGATGGAGGTTAACTATGAGACACTGTATCGGGTCATCGCGTGGAGCTCCAGACCTTCTAAGCTCTCGCAGATACGACCCTAGAACTATTCTCCCTTCTCTCGTGCAGAGTTGCAGCGGTTTGTTTACTGGTAGATACTCACAGCTCTAGAGCTTCTCTACCTTCTATCCTTACTTCCATCGCTCTTCTGCCTGCTTCGCAGAGTTGCAGCGGTTTGCTTACTGGTAGATACTCACAGCTCTAGAGCTCCTGTCCCTTCTGTCCTTACCTCTATTACTATTCTGCCTGCTTCGGAGAGTTACATTGGTTTGTTTGCTTCATACGAGAACTTCACTGTTTACCAACTGTCTGTGGGTTGGGAGAAAGACTAAGCCCACCTTGTCTTCATCCGCAATTTGTCAAGGCGATTTACCACGAAAGTCGAGACTTGACATGCTCTTACTCTAACCAGCTCGAACAGATCTTTAGTCAATTGCCTTACATTGCCTACAGAGGCTGCTAGGCCATTACACTCCTTTCATCGTCGTCGTCGTCGTCATCATCATCATCATCATCATCATCATCATCATCACCACCACCACCACCACCACCACCACCACCACCACCACCACCACCACCATCATCGTCGTCATATTACTTCCATTATGTACTATTCATAATTACATCATTCCCACTTCCTGCTACTCAGAGATCTAGTTCTGCATCTGCCTGTCACCCATGACTTCTTCCTGCGCTTATTCTGTCTGCCTATCAAATTCCGAGTGTGTCCTCAGATGGTTGCTCACATTTGTAATGTTCCTTCTACCTGCAACTAGGAGTCTCACATCCCTCCATGCACTCTTTAGAAAGCCAGCATGTAAAATCTGCTCTTGCTGGCTTCCGGGTGTGTGTGCGTATGTGATATGTGTGTGTGTGTGTGTGTGTTTGTGTGTGTGTGTGTGTGTGTGTGTGTGTGTGTGTGTGTGTTTACTGCATTGCGTTAAATGCTTCAATAATTTCATTTCCCTCGACCCAGAGTTCTGATGTAACTTGACCTAAATCCAATACTCTCTCTCTCTTTGTCTCTGTCTCTCTCTCTGTCTGTCTCTCTCTCTCTCTCTCTCTCTCCAATGTCTAGATGATGTTACATCGCCTCTGTTACAGAAGGCCGTTATTTCTCTTTCAGCCTGTCTACCCTTGGCACCAGTGCTCCCTGCACCTGCTTCAGGTCACAAGTCTCCCTTTCCAGGCCCTTGGGGGAAACATCTCGGGTTTCTCTCGAATCCTCGATCCCAGAGGCAGGCCTGGCGAAATGAGACCCTTCCCAGGGGAGCATCCATTCAGGACGACGCCTGAGTTCTTGGAAATTGACAGAATGACTCAGAATTTTTTTTCTGTCTCTGGGATCTGGAGTTTTCATTGGGGAGTTCTAACTGCAGGGAACGGAAGATGTCATCTGCAGGGTTTTCGCATACAACGCGTCATCGCAATGGTTTTCTCCGCGGGGCTGAGCACAATTTCAACGGCACAGCGTAACCATGTTTCTCCAGGATAAATGATCGAAAGAGAGGCTTTCATGGCCGTCTCTTGGCTTTCTAGCTGCATCGGATGTCCCAGGAGCGGACTTCACTGAGTCTGCGGTTTCTCACGGGGCGATCATCAAAGGCGAGAGCTGTGCCTTTAACAGTAATCATCATTGCTCAAAATGGACAGCCGAGAAAGAGAAGAGTTTTTGGTGCAAAGTTTATATTACCGAAGAGACATCGTGGTGTCTAGAGGAGACATGCACTAAACTTTTTCGCTAGTTCATCGTGTAAATGAATCATACCATGTCCCTATAATGGGAGGAAATGTGCAGTGAAGCGATATTGATAACACCAATTCATACCTTGTCTTTAGATGTAATTACTATGTATCTCAGGGATCACCAACGTTATGAATTTTCAAAAGAAAGGAACCAGGACAGAAATATTATTTCATGTTTTTTTTTCAGAAAAGAAAGGGATGCAACTCTTTTCACGAGAAAAAAAGTCGTAGCTTCGTATTACAAGGTGCCGGCAGACATCATCCAGTGAGTTAGATTAACTGTATTTCAATGCTGAATAAGTAAAGTGTGTCCTAAGAAGGAAGAGTCGTAATCCTTCTTCTTCTTTTTTGCTGCAGCGACAGTGTAAAAATCTAAAACACATTCACTGTCATCGTGATGTTCATCTCCCTTGAACTCGTCGATGTCGCTGATATAGTTCACATTATTTCGAAGGACTGTCCTTCCGAAGGGGGTAATGTGTAAAGTGTAAAGCGGTTTGAGCACCGATCAATGATGGAAAGTCGCTATATAAAATCACACCTTTACCTTTACCTGTCGTGCGTTAGTTATCTAATCGCACATCTTTACTTATAAGGCTGTAACTACTGTGTCCATTGAAATGTACACATCAGCAATACACGTAGACTTGCTTTTCAGTGGCGATCTCTGTAACTCCAGAACTTAAAAGCGACGTAAAGAACGTGTCTCGGGGCTCAAAACGTTATCAAACATGGCCATCCCTAACAACTTGCCTACATAACATTCTCTCGATATCCGTCCACCCAGCTACTCATCCGAGGGGAGAGGAACATTCATAAATTGCATGCACCAAGCCATTTCAGTGTCGTTCCGGAAAGGACGACTGCAGTTTGTTTTCATGTTAGCCTCCGTAAGATTCAATCCATTGCCACAGCTATACGGAGACGTAGCATATCGTCTGAAAACACTCAAGTGTCACTGCAGCAGAGGAAGGAGCGCGCGACAGACTTCACATGGCTGCTCCTGTCTTACACGTCACACGAGCAGCCTGGATGAGGACTTGTAGTGGCACCTCTCTCTGAGTACACGACAGCGCGTGATTACACGAGGACCTCTCCCGAGCAGGTGTCCTCAGGTTGTCGGTGTGGAGGCCACCTCGATGGGCTGTCACAGACGGCGGACGGAGACGACCACAGCCAGGCGGGGACACTCATCGTGACAGGTTATTTAAAAACAGACGCCTCGGGCGAGGAAGAAGAGCGATGGCGATAAGGAGAAAAACCCTTGCCGACTGCTTCTTCGCAGGGAGCGTATTTCGCCGCTTGCGATGAGTCCTATGAACCTGCACTGCTTAGAGCCGATTAGGAACGTCAAGATAGACATCTACCGAAATAAGAATGAAACGATACAAAAGAGAGCTTTACCTCAGATATGAAACTAGACGGAAGAAGCTGCGGGCGACGGGAGATAAGAGAGGAGCCTGAACCTTGGGAGGACTGTTGGCCATTGAAGATAAGTAGACGGCCTGTGCGAAGAGAGAATAGGCGCGGCAAGGAGGCAATCCACGGACGGAAAAGAAGGGCTGGTCTGTAGGGAGGAGCGCGCCAGACATGCCGTGATGAGGAATGGAGAGGCGTCGCTCGTCACTCGTCTGACTGGTCTGTCATATAGCCCAGGGGTCTGGAGAGCATCCACCACCACTCTACTCCATCATCTTCTCAGTTTGTGTAGCAGCCCCTTCTGTAAATGTGCATGCCTAATAAGTGTCCCATCTCTGATTGAGGTACACGGCATTGCTGAAATAAGCACGAAAAAAGGTTTAGCTGTCAAAACATGGATACGCACTTCTGCCATAGGGTGCAGTAGTCCATCTATCAGAGTAATTATGGGAAAGGCTTCCAAAAACGGGCCACATTAGTGGGCTCGTCCGAGGAAGGGGTGTGAGAAAGACAGTCAAGCTGCCGGGAAACAAACTGGTGGGATACAACATCTGATTTAGTGCGTTTTTAAGGAGTTTTTTTTCTTGAACCGTGAAATTATTTTGTCATTTTATGCATGAATCACTGCGAGTTCACTGAGAATTAACCAACCTTGATCGCTTGCCAGTGAGATGTTGCTTTCTAGCTTGAATGGTCCGCCAGCTTGGCCGTCTTTCCACACCCCTCTTCTCGGACGAGTCCACTGGTGTGGCCCGTTTATGGAAGCATTTCCGAATTATGACTTACCTCATCATACTTCATCACTCCCGACTTTTAAAACTCCGAAGATCAGACATTCGCAAGTTTGTTGCTTGTCAATAAACCATCACTCCTTGTGTCTGTAGTGACACTGGAGCAAAGGTCAAAGGTCGTGTCGCAGATCCCGAGTGCACCACCGGAAGTGAGATCTGGGTGAGCGAACTTGGTGGCAGCATGGCGCCACCGTCTGTCGCTGCGCCGCCACGACATGAATCATGTAGTGCTGGACCAGGCCTGAGAGAGAAACAGCCGATAACAGATTTCAGCGCCCTCCACAATCGTTACCCAACACGAAATCTTGGGACGACGTCGGTAAAGACACATTGTATGTCTTGGAAGACGTTAAGCAGGAGCGTAAACAAAGTCGTCAGGTTCCTCTCCAGTTCTAATGGAGATCGCTGTACAGTGTACGATGCTTGCCGTCTCGAAGATTCTTAAACCATAGGGTGTGTGTGTGTGTGTGTGTGTGTGTGTGCGTGCTCACGTGCGTGAGTGTGTGTTTTGTATGTATGTGTATGGGAGAGATTAAGAACACACACACACACAGACAGATGGGCAGACAGGCAACAGGCAGACAGGCAGGCAGGCAAAGACCAGGAGACATATACAGACACAGACAGACAGAAAATTAACAGACACAGGAAGTTACTATCATATATATATATATATATATATATAGAGAGAGAGAGAGAGGGGGGGGGAGAGAGATTGAGATTGATTGATTGATTGATTTTATTGTTCAGGCCACCGACCCATCACAACAATACATACATGTACAAGACTTGCTTCTTTTTAAGGAGCCAGTATACTTGAGCCACAATTTGAAACAAGGCGTACAATCCAAGTGAACACGTTGGCTAGTACATATCAGTGACAAACAAACAATAGAAACAGTATACATATAGTATTAACGTACATTCTTTCATCATAACATTATTGTTCATGGTCTTGTTCTAAACTAGCAAGAAATTGCTCTCGTAATCGGAAGGCATAATAAAGATACATTGCTACCTTGCGTGTTTTCATGTATCCACGTCCATCTATCAAAAAGGTGGCATCAGCAGCTTCTGGACATTTGATGTATTTATTTATGTATTTATTACGTAGATCATTATACAAAAGACAACGAAAAAGAAAATGTTTCTCATTCTCAATTTCACAACAAAGGAGGCAATGTTGGTCTCTATTGTGGCTGCGCATAGATTGCTTGTTACCAGGTAATTCATTCACTCCAAATCTAAACCGGATAAATACATCTATGAATTTTTTAATCTCAATGTATTCTAAGTACTTTTCACTTTCTAAGGTTCTTTTAAAGGATCGATACATTCTGAATCTTTCACTTTCACAAATTTCGCTGTTCCAGCTCTGCCTATAGCAATCTTGAAGCCTATTTTTCAAGTTTACAATAACACTTCTCTGAGTAGTATCGCCTCCATTTTGCCAGATATACACATAGCCGGCCTTGCATATTACATTTTCAACTAACTTTGCCCACTTTAGATCATCTGGGATCTTTGTGTTAGACAACATGAGGTATGCTTGCCTGGGTAGCCTATCATCGGTCATTTTAGTAAGTTTTAGCCAGTACTTTATTGCTCTCATTGTACTGTTAATGGCAAGTGGAAACTTTCCTGTTTCTCCATACACACACTGTTAGGTGTTCTATAGTCCACATTTAAAAAGCGTTTACAAGCAAACAGGTGAGCTTTTTCTACAATTTTATGTTCCTCAAGACTCCATAGCTCTGCCGCGTATAGTAGGGAAGACTGGACCTGTGCGTCATAGAGACGGAAAAATAGTATAGGTTTCATATTCTTAAGGCTCCACATAGTTTTAAACAGATGCATTGTTTTTTTGTTTTGCTGCAGTAGCCAAGCTGTCTAAAGATATTGTTGTTGAGAGTCTAGTAGAAAACTTATAACCCAGATATTTATAATTATTTACTACATCAAGTTGTTTTCCGTTTAGGAACCATTTTTCACCTTGTGCTAGGTGCTCTCCTCTCCGGAAAACCATAACTTTAGACTTATCTGTATTGGTTTCCAAAGCAATTCGTTTAGACGCACACGCACGGTTGTCTATTTGAGTCTGAAGTCCTGCTGGTGTGGTAGACAAAAGTGCCACATCATCCGCAAAGGTTAGAAAGTAAAACTCTGCCTTTCCAGCAACCATTTGAACACCATGTTTACCATTTTTACGGATATAATCTGCAACTTGGTTAATGTAGAGAGAAAATAGTATTGGAGACTCTAAGGCACCTTGTTTTGTTCCAATGGGGCAGTCGATGAACTCCAAGATGATGCCCTTCCACCTGACACAGGGTGTTACTTGGGAGTACATAGCTTTTAGCATATCGAGGAATTTAGGGGAAACATTTGCTTGTGCAAGTGTACGCCAAAGGATCTGACGATCAACAGAATTAAAAGTTTTTTATATAATCTATAAATGCTACGTATAGTTTCCCTCTGCCCCCTCCATACACATGTCTGGTTATCATGCAGTGGAGTGAAAATATGATCTATAGTTGAATACCCTGTCCGGAAACCAGCCTGTTCCATGCAGATTTTCCCTTTCTTTTCAGCCCATGGGTGCAGTCGCTTAGTTAGCACAGAGGTAAAGACCTTGCCTCTACAGTTTGCAGGGTCGAGTCTGTTTCCTTGTTTATGAAGAGAGATGATAATGGACGTGCTCCAATCCTGTGGAAAGATCTGACTATCAAATATTGTATTGAAGAGTTTTGTTAAAAAGGGTAGCATGTACGTACTACTTGTCTTAAAAAATTCTCCCGGAATCTCGTCTAGACCGGGAGCCTATCCACCTGAGAGCTTTTGTATAGCCTGGTCACAGTTTACAACGCAGACAAAGCAGTAATTCCTCCTCAAACGTTGGGGATATAATACGTTACAAACACTGTGCACATTCACCTGCCTGCAATGAGCAACACAAGACTTATTGAAAAAACTCTGTATTAAAATAGTACATGTACAAGTTCATTAACAGATTAATTCCTGTGGCACCTTGATGATGGAATTATAGTGTGAGTAAGTTTCGATTTTATGCTCGTTTACCTGCCATGTCCATCAAGGCCTCACAACGCAGTTTATACGCATAAAATATGTACATGGCAATATTTCGGGTTTTTCGTACTCCATGTCCATTTGTAAGGTTTGCTACATCAGTGCACCGTGATCTGTTGAGATGCTTTAAGATATACCTCTCTCTCTCTCTCTCTCTCTCTCTCTCTCTCTCTCTCCCCACCATTACGATCTAAACGTATGTGCGTCTCCTTAAAAAGGATCGTTAACACGACTCTTTGAATGTGTTCCTTTATTAGAATAACCTCTTCGCACTCCAAAAGGCAGTCACATTACCTCCCCAGCAAGAGTACATTGACCGCAGGCGAACTACTACCTACGCTAATACACGCACCATTTTATAAGATCAGGATTTGGCGTAGTAGCGGGACCTGTGGGCAATGGTGCCAGGCGACTACGTGCCTTGGTACAGTCTCATCTCGGGATGACTTGACTTGTTTCTCTCATTACGATCTCTGTGTCTCTCTCTCTCTCTCTCTCTCTCTCTGTCTGTCTCTGTCTCTCTCTCTCTCTGTCTCTCTCTCTCTCTCTCTCTCTCTCTCTCTCTCTCTCTCTCTGTCTCTGTCTCTGTCTCTGTCTCTGTCTCTGTCTCTGTCTCTGTCTCTCTCTCTCTCTCTCTCTCTCTCTGTCTCTCTTTCTCTGTCTGTCTGTCTGTCTCTCTCTCTCTCTCTCTCTCTCTCTCTCTCTCTCTCTCTCTCTCCCCGCCATTTTCATTGGTGTACGTCTATTAAACTCTTTAGTTTCTTTCAGAAAGCGATTTGCTCTAACTAATTTCAAGAGTGTTACGTTGTCCTTCCAGAGAGAAATACAGCTCCACGTTATCCAACACATTATTCACGTGACTGAACGTTCAGATTGAAGGTGGAGGAAACGAATGTCTATTTGCTGGCATGATTGTTTTCCATTTATCAACTGCGAATTTACTGTCATGCTGTCTCACCTCTGCCCTGACCCGCCATTGCGTACCACGTCCACTCGTGGACAAAAGGCGATTTATGGACAAGGCAAGCATGTAGGTCAGTGTGTCATATAGGTCTTGCAACTCTGCTTTTCTGCAAGCCAAGGCAGATGTACGGCCTTTACGAGCTTTTCCTTTCGTTCCCTAATTCTGAGGAATGAAGGTGAAATGGCTGAGCTCAAAGCACCAGCGTTTAGTTGCTTTTTAATGCAAAACGTAATATACGTCGATTATGAGGCTGTGATTTGAAGTGTATTATACCTATATAAAACCTGAGAAACTTTGCACTTTCTAGAAACCTTACTGAAAACTTTAAAGAGATAATCATTGACTTTCCCTTCGATGACGTGTTTCTAACTTGTGACCATTTCTGCAACGTACTGCCTGGGTTATAAAAAAAGAAGTATTTTGATGAACGGTATTGGTTGTTTCAAGGGATGAATTTTGGTTTTGACGGTATCTGTTAGGTTTGTAACCTGTTTTTAATGGGGGGTTAACAGGGTTTTGTGAAGGCAAATGACTAAACTTTTCCTTCCATAATTACTCCAAGAATAATCATGAATTTAATTGTCAATTCATTATTTATCCTTGAGAGGACTGGTGCTTTTCACACTTTCAATGTTTCCTTCACTTTGAGATGGGATTATTTGTTTTTTGTCTTTACTTTTGCCTGTGACGCCATTTCCCACGCAAGGTTCGGGAGACTTTTGCACCCTTCACAGAGTGCATCCAGTCACAGAATCCAACATGGCGCCCTGGCAAAGCCGTACAAGCGTCCTCCATTGCCTTCCCGGCATACCCTGGGGCTCTAATTTGCCCCTAATAGGGGTCAGATGTCTGCCTGGATGGGCCCTATCAGCAGTCTGCCCTAAATTAGGCTCTAACCACCTGTTTGCTCTTTTGCAGAGGTTAAACAGGGGCCACGGGCACAGGCAATCGGCGCAAATCAGCCCAGTTTCCGGCGCCCTGATTTCTTCCAAGGGAGTGGGTAGGCCTTCTCAGAGAAACCCAGAAGGCATTCCATGGTGATAAAGACAGCTGACACTGGCATTGCCAACACGAAAGTGCGGCCACGGATCCCTCCCATAAGAGGGTCTAAATGGAGAAGTAGTGTTTTTCGTCCTTGTTGGAATGTGTCGTGGAAAAGGTATACATCTGTAATATAATTCGTCAGAAAATAAACAAGGCTTTTTCGCTGCCTTTACACCTTGCGTTTGGCTGGTGGACAATACATTGTTCTACTGGTGAAATAGTGGTGAGTTTGATTGCAAATGACCGAAGCTTTCTTTAATGCTGTTTGGGGAGATATTTTTTTCCCAGCACATAACCGAATGGATAGAATATAATGAGAGTGAGATAATATTTGAAATGTACATGTTATTAAACAGACAAAGACCTTCTGCAGATTTCATTTAGTAATCAAATGAACGCGCTCCACGCGAAAAGACCACATTTCAACTGTATAACAGCGTGTATATAGATAGTACTTTGCCATTGTCTTGAGCACAGATCGGCGGCATTCTGTGGGTTTCTCAAGGGTGCTGCGTGCTCTCTGTTATGGTTTCTGTTGTTCTGAAATGACCCTCACACAGCCTGAGGCGGAGTGTACTCCTGACGGTCACTGGAAATGTCGGACATGTCCTGCGGTTACAGACAAGTAGCAGGGCTTCTTTCATGCACTCCACCAAAGGTTCGTCACAAGACTATAAACTTTAACGACAGAATCTGGGATCCATGAGTTACTGAGGCAGGCAATTGGTCTATGGCATGTCTTCAAAACACCACTTTATGATCACATATAAGAGTTCCACATTTTTGCTTATCAAATTGACTTTATGTCTTTGGTTCTTTTGCGTACATGTATTGCTCATATAAGAGTTTGAGTCAACATGTATTTCTGTCAATTTTATTTTCCTGTCTGAGTTGATGTCTTTCTGAGTTACTAAATGCTGTGTGTGTGTGTGTGTGTGTGTGTGTGTGTGTGTGTGTGTGTGTGTGTTTGATATGTATGAAAGGTAACGATTCCATTAAGTACAGTGTTTGCATCCATTGACATTTCACGCTCTATGTGCAAACGCACGTCAAACAAGTATGTTTCTGGTTTTCTTCCCATACTGAGAAGTTCTGAAAAGGGCGTCAGCTTGCACTCCTACCAGACATGTTAGGATTTAAACGCTAGACAGATGATGCACCTCAAACACAGGACATACTTATCGAACCTTTGGTTACGTAGTACTTTAAACTGTTCCCGAGCTTACGCACAAGGCCACAAGATATAGAGTGTCCTTTACTGCTGTAGTGTGACTCTTTTCACCAAATCTTTCCTTGCAAAACAACCCTGGGCATACCCGGAGATCTGCGCTCCATGGCGTAGCGTCTGCAGGAAAAGCCGCGAACGGCGCGATATAAAAATAGATAAGCGAGTGACGTCTACCAACATCCGGGGACATCCCTTAGCGTGCGTTCCCATTGCTGTGCTGCAAGATGGTTCGACACTGCTCCTGGGGAAAATGCAACAGCGATTCAAGATACAAGCACAAAGACCACATGAAAGGAGTATTTTATATAACGGTGCCCGACCCACTTGTTGAATCGGAGAAATTCAATCGATGGGTGCATTTGTGCGGGCGACTACACTTCAAAGTAAAGCCAAGCAGCGGCAGTGATTTTTATCGAAAAGACCCGAAAAGACCCGAAAAGACCCGAAAAGACCCGAAAAGACCCGAAAAGACCCGAAAAGACCCCCGAAAAGACCCCAAAAGACCCGAAAAGACTCGAAAAGATCCGAAAAGACCCGAAAAGA